>JAWUZG010001203.1:0-78494 GCA_036785705.1 Acanthornis magna
TGAGGCCTTGGCCTTGACGAAGGCAGCAGGGCTGAGGTGCTGTGGAGCTTCTGAGAAACGCTGTGTGCTGCCAGGAAGTGCTGTGTTCTAAGGTGCTCCTGCTTTTTTTGCCTGTTGAACAGACTTTGAAATTTGTTTTTGCCTGGATGGCATCACATTGGTGTTGTCCCGTGTTCAGGGAAAGCTGCCGATGAGAAGTGGGGCCAGGCTGAAGGCTTGTTGTGACTAAAGGCCATGCCTTGGGGCCCTGTAAGCAGGGGTGCCAAAGGAGGCCCTGGCAGCTGTGCTGGGCCGCAGCAGCGGTGAGCAGCAAAGTCCCTGTGCGTGGGGCCTCTGCCAGCCGGCAGCTGTCCCGTTTGCTGCACTCGGGGCATCCGCGAAGGAGCACGGCTCCTGGGCCCCCGATCCTGCCGCTCCCCGAGGCCTCAGGCTTTGGCCGCTGAGAAGATGGCAAGGCACGTGAAAGGAGTATTTCAGTAGCTTGGAGGGGAATTTTGCCTCGTAGAGCCTCTTTGTGTGCTTGTGGGAGTGCAGGTGTGCATGCGCTCTCTGCAATGTGGGAGAGGGGCTGCTCTGGTGGATTCAGAAGTGCTTTAGGTTTGTCCCTAAGTTAGGTCTCGAAGTTCCTGCAGTGCTATGGTAAGGGCTGTGTGGATCCTTTGCTGAGGTCTTGGGTTCCAGCTCAGTTCTAAGTGAAGCGTTGTGTAGTTGAAGTCCAGTTCAGTTGAAATGCTCTTAACTGCTGTTCCTGCCCTAAGCTGTTCATTTGAATTTGAGTTATCAAGTGAAGTGTTGCTCAAGCTGAAGTGCTCTTAAGGGAAGTGCTCTTGAGCCTTTGGGCCATGTTCTTCTTATCCTGACCCTTTCTCTTCTTTAGAGACACAGCCTCACGCACACGGACAGACAGACAGAGATAATTTGGGTTTGATTTCATTTTGGATTGATTGACTCTGGATTTTTGTTTGTTGCTTTTCCTCGCTGTGCTTTAAGCATGGTATAAGTAGTAGAGTGAAGCTTAGCAAGGAAGCTTGTCCTGCTGTGGCTTTTCCATGAAATCTTTCTTTCCCGATAGCTTTCCTATGATTCTTGGAGTGATGTAAAAGTGCCTGTGCCATCACATCTCTTTAGCAGCGTGGAGCCACCTGGGATGTCAGCACCGAGGTGCTGGGAGTGAGTGCTTGTGACACCAGGGCTTCTGGGCAGCGTGTGGACTCCTGGCGTGTGCCTATGGCTGTCCTGGGACAGCCTGTGAGCTCAGTGCTCTTTTGAAAGCTGGATAGCTCTGGCGTGTCCCCAGGGAGTTCCTGTGCCAAGATGTGGCCTCGTGGCTGTTTGGCAGCCTGGAGATGGCTGGAGTGTGCCCAGGGGGCAAGTGTGAGTGTCAGGGACTTGCCCGCTCTTGAGGAGGATGGAGGGTGCAGGGATGTCCCCATGGAGGCCCTGTGAGTGCCTGTGAGCTGGTGGCACCTTAGCAGCGTGAGACTCGTGGGCTGTCAGCCCTGAGAGGCTGTTGAAGGCCGTGATGTGCGTGCAGAGAGGTTTGTCAAATGGGAGAGTTGTGGCATGTCCCTATGGAGCCGCTGGGGTTGTGTGTGCCCTCAGTGTTCTTGAGGAGCCTCGAGAGCCCTGGGATGGCCCCGTGGAAGCGCAGGGAGTGCCTGTGACATAGCAGCGGTGCCTGATGAGATCAAAGGGCCCTGGGATGTCAGCTTGGAATGGCTGTGAGTGCCTGAGAGCACACGTCTGTCTCTCATGGCCGGAGAGCTGTGGCAGGTGCCCATGGTAGGTGTGTGAGTGCAGGTGAGCTCAGGGCTCTGCAGAAGGCTGTAGGCCTGTGGGCTGTGAGGCTGGAAGGCCTGGGAGTGCTTTGGAGCTGAGTGCTCTGTAGCAGTCGGGAGCCGCCTGGGAGGTTGTAGCAGGATGCTTTGGGCCGGCTGCTTTGCCTTGGAACGTGGTGCAGGCACTTGGAGCATGTGCTATTTGCAAATGTCTCCAGGTGTCTTTCAGAGGGCCAGCGTGTGTTGTTTTGGCCTTGAATTCTGCTGAAAGTCCTTCTGGCAAGGAAGCCTGCATGAAGGTGCTGCTAGTGAGGCAAAGATCTGGCAGCTGAGCTGCTGCCGGGAGTTGCAGGCGTCTGCCTGACAGTTAGTCCCTTGGGAGTGTCAATGTGCAGTCAGTCCCCTTTCCTAGGGGAGGTTTTTCTAGCGTGTTCCTCCTTGGAGTGTGTGAGGGCTCCTGCTGGGGAAGTGGACAGCAAGCAAGGGCACTGTTGGTGGTGAAGGGAGAGAGAGCTGCCCAGGAGTGTTGGTGTGGTGAGTTACATGGAGCTCTACTTGGGAATTGGGTTTTTTTGCTTGCTGTAAGATATGACTGCTTTCCTATTGTTTTCATAGAGTGCACTCCATTGTACTCTGTGTAGGCTCCCAGGAGTAGGTTTAGCTTTTCTATGGAGTGGTCAGTAATTGGGATTGAGTTGTCTGTGTCGAATCATTTGTGTTAGGGAAGAGCTGCTTTTCTAGGAATAGATCAGATGGGCCATTTGTAAGTGCTGCGGGACAGAGTTACTTAAAGCACTGGCTTTAAGTGTGAGGCTGGGATTGGATGCAGCCGCCGCCAAGGCTCCTGTGTCTGAGAAGGAGTTGAGAAAGCCAAGGGCTGCTCTCTGGCCCTCGTGACTCAGTGGCCAGGCTGTTCTGGGAGCCTTTGTGTGAATCTGCCAGCACAGCAGCGACAGATGTCCCCGAGGAGCTTGTGTGAGTGCAGGTGAGATCAGAGCTCTTGAGCAGCCTGGAGAGCCTGGGGATGTGGCCACGGAGCCGCCAGGATATCTGGTGACCTCGGGGTTCCTATGAGCAGAGGGAGCACTAAGATGTGCCCATGGCACCTGTGTAAGTGCCTGTGGCTAAAGGGCTCTTTTGCAGCCTGGAGAGCCTTGGCATGTGGCCATGAAGCCACAGTGCATGTCTGTGACATCAGAGCGCTTTGGCAGCATGGAAAGGCCTGGAATGGCTGCAGGGGCCAGAGGTGAGTGCCTGTGACATCAGAGCTGTCCAGCAGCAGCAGGGAGACGGAGGGAATGTCACAGGCCATGCCCTGTGAGTTGCTGTGACAGCGTGGCTCCTTAGCAGTGTGCAGATTGCCGGGATGTTACCCTGCAGGCCCTGGCATTGCCCTTGTTGTGTGTGTTGTTTAGGAAGATAGAGAGAGCCCTGGCATGTCCCCCTGGAAGGCCAGGGAGTGGCAGTTGCAAAAGAGCTCCTTAGCACTTAGAGACACGTGGGATGTCCCCATGGAGGCACTGTGAGAGCCCGTGACCTCAGAGGTCTTTGGAAGCTGAGAGAGCCCCGGGATGCCATGGGATGTGAGCATGGGGAGCCTGTGGGCAGGTGTGATGTCCCTGCTTGTGCTGATGCATCCCCCCCTGCCCTTTTTTCAGGCTGCAGCATGATATGAGAAATGCTGCTGAGGCCTTGGCCTTGACGAAGGCAGCAGGGCTGAGGTGCTGTGGAGCTTCTGAGAAACGCTGTGTGCTGCCAGGAAGTGCTGTGTTCTAAGGTGCTCCTGCTTTTTTTGCCTGTTGAACAGACTTTGAATTTGTTTTTGCCTGGATGGCATCACATTGGTGTTGTCCCGTGTTCAGGGAAAGCTGCCGATGAGAAGTGGGGCCAGGCTGAAGGCTTGTTGTGACTAAAGGCCATGCCTTGGGGCCCTGTAAGCAGGGGTGCCAAAGGAGGCCCTGGCAGCTGTGCTGGGCCGCAGCAGCGGTGAGCAGCAAAGTCCCTGTGCGTGGGGCCTCTGCCAGCCGGCAGCTGTCCCATTTGCTGCACTCGGGGCATCCGCGAAGGAGCACGGCTCCTGGGCCCCCGATCCTGCCGCTCCCCGAGGCCTCAGGCTTTGGCTGCTGAGAAGATGGCAAGGCACGTGAAAGGAGTATTTCAGTAGCTTGGAGGGGAATTTTGCCTCGTAGAGCCTCTTGTGTGCTTGTGGGAGTGCAGGTGTGCATGCGCTCTCTGCAATGTGGGAGAGGGGCTGCTCTGGTGGATTCAGAAGTGCTTTAGGTTTGTCCCTAAGTTAGGTCTCGAAGTTCCTGCAGTGCTATGGTAAGGGCTGTGTGGATCCTTTGCTGAGGTCTTGGGTTCCAGCTCAGTTCTAAGTGAAGCGTTGTGTAGTTGAAGTCCAGTTCAGTTGAAATGCTCTTAACTGCTGTTCCTGCCCTAAGCTGTTCATTTGAATTTGAGTTATCAAGTGAAGTGTTGCTCAAGCTGAAGTGCTCTTAAGGGAAGTGCTCTTGAGCCTTTGGGCCATGTTCTTCTTATCCTGACCCTTTCTCTTCTTTAGAGACACAGCCTCACGCACACGGACAGACAGACAGAGATAATTTGGGTTTGATTTCATTTTGGATTGATTGACTCTGGATTTTTGTTTGTTGCTTTTCCTCGCTGTGCTTTAAGCATGGTATAAGTAGTAGAGTGAAGCTTAGCAAGGAAGCTTGTCCTGCTGTGGCTTTTCCATGAAATCTTTCTTTCCCGATAGCTTTCCTATGATTCTTGGAGTGATGTAAAAGTGCCTGTGCCATCACATCTCTTTAGCAGCGTGGAGCCACCTGGGATGTCAGCACCGAGGTGCTGGGAGTGAGTGCTTGTGACACCAGGGCTTCTGGGCAGCGTGTGGACTCCTGGCGTGTGCCTATGGCTGTCCTGGGACAGCCTGTGAGCTCAGTGCTCTTTTGAAAGCTGGATAGCTCTGGCGTGTCCCCAGGGAGTTCCTGTGACAAGATGTGGCCTCGTGGCTCTTTGGCAGCCTGGAGATGGCTGGAGTGTGCCCAGGGGGCAAGTGTGAGTGTCAGGGACTTGCCCGCTCTTGAGGAGGATGGAGGGTGCAGGGATGTCCCCATGGAGGCCCTGTGAGTGCCTGTGAGCTGGCGGCACCTTAGCAGCGTGAGACTCATGGGCTGTCAGCCCTGAGAGGCTGTTGAAGGCCGTGATGTGCGTGCAGAGAGGTTTGTCAAATGGGAGAGTTGTGGCATGTCCCTATGGAGCCGCTGGGGTTGTGTGTGCCCTCAGTGTTCTTGAGGAGCCTCGAGAGCCCTGGGATGGCCCGTGGAAGCGCAGGGAGTGCCTGTGACATAGCAGCGGTGCCTGATGAGATCAAAGGGCCCTGGGATGTCAGCTTGGAATGGCTGTGAGTGCCTGAGAGCACACGTCTGTCTCTCATGGCCGGAGAGCTGTGGCAGGTGCCCATGGTAGGTGTGTGAGTGCAGGTGAGCTCAGGGCTCTGCAGAAGGCTGTAGGCCTGTGGGCTGTGAGGCTGGAAGGCCTGGGAGTGCTTTGGAGCTGAGTGCTCTGTAGCAGTCGGGAGCCGCCTGGGAGGTTGTAGCAGGATGCTTTGGGCCGGCTGCTTTGCCTTGGAACGTGGTGCAGGCACTTGGAGCATGTGCTATTTGCAAATGTCTCCAGGTGTCTTTCAGAGGGCCAGCGTGTGTTGTTTTGGCCTTGATTCTGCTGAAAGTCCTTCTGGCAAGGAAGCCTCTGCATGAAGGTGCTGCTAGTGAGGCAAGATTTGGCAGCTGAGCTGCTGCCGGGAGTTGCAGGCGTCTGCCTGACAGTTAGTCCCTTGGGAGTGTCAATGTGCAGTCAGTCCCCTTTCCTAGGGAGGTTTTTCTAGCGTGTTCCTCCTTGGAGTGTGTGAGGGCTCGTGCTGGGAAGTGGACAGCAAGCAAGGGCACTGTTGGTGGTGAAGGGAGAGAGAGCTGCCCAGGAGTGTTGGTGTGGTGAGTTACATGGAGCTCTACTTGGGAATTGGGTTTTTTTGCTTGCTGTAAGATATGACTGCTTTCCTATTGTTTTCATAGAGTGCACTCCATTGTACTCTGTGTAGGCTCCCAGGAGTAGGTTTAGCTTTTCTATGGAGTGGTCAGTAATTGGGATTGAGTTGTCTGTGTCGAATCATTTGTGTTAGGGAAGAGCTGCTTTTCTAGGAATAGATCAGATGGGGCCATTTGTAAGTGCTGCGGGACAGAGTTACTTAAAGCACTGGCTTTAAGTGTGAGGCTGGGATTGGATGCAGCCGCCGCCAAGGCTCCTGTGTCTGAGAAGGAGTTGAGAAAGCCAAGGGCTGCTCTCTGGCCCTCGTGACTCAGTGGCCAGGCTGTTCTGGGAGCCTTTGTGTGAATCTGCCAGCACAGCAGCGACAGATGTCCCCGAGGAGCTTGTGTGAGTGCAGGTGAGATCAGAGCTCTTGAGCAGCCTGGAGAGCCTGGGGATGTGGCCACGGAGCCGCCAGGATATCTGGTGACCTCGGGGTTCCTATGAGCAGAGGGAGCACTAAGATGTGCCCATGGCACCTGTGTAAGTGCCTGTGGCTAAAGGGCTCTTTTGCAGCCTGGAGAGCCTTGGCATGTGGCCATGAAGCCACAGTGCATGTCTGTGACATCAGAGCGCTTTGGCAGCATGGAAAGGCCTGGAATGGCTGCAGGGGCCAGAGGTGAGTGCCTGTGACATCAGAGCTGTCCAGCAGCAGCAGGGAGACGGAGGGAATGTCACAGGCCATGCCCTGTGAGTTGCTGTGACAGCGTGGCTCCTTAGCAGTGTGCAGATTGCCGGGATGTTACCCTGCAGGCCCTGGCATTGCCCTTGTTGTGTGTGTTGTTTAGGAAGATAGAGAGAGCCCTGGCATGTTCCCCCTGGAAGGCCAGGGAGTGGCAGTTGCAAAAGAGCTCCTTAGCACTTAGAGACACGTGGGATGTCCCCATGGAGGCACTGTGAGAGCCCGTGACCTCAGAGGTCTTTGGAAGCTGAGAGAGCCCCGGGATGCCATGGGATGTGAGCATGGGGAGCCTGTGGGCAGGTGTGATGTCCCTGCTTGTGCTGATGCATCCCCCCCTGCCCTTTTTTCAGGCTGCAGCATGATATGAGAAATGCTGCTGAGGCCTTGGCCTTGACGAAGGCAGCAGGGCTGAGGTGCTGTGGAGCTTCTGAGAAACGCTGTGTGCTGCCAGGAAGTGCTGTGTTCTAAGGTGCTCCTGCTTTTTTTGCCTGTTGAACAGACTTTGAAATTTGTTTTTGCCTGGATGGCATCACATTGGTGTTGTCCCGTGTTCAGGGAAAGCTGCCGATGAGAAGTGGGGCCAGGCTGAAGGCTTGTTGTGACTAAAGGCCATGCCTTGGGGCCCTGTAAGCAGGGGTGCCAAAGGAGGCCCTGGCAGCTGTGCTGGGCCGCAGCAGCGGTGAGCAGCAAAGTCCCTGTGCGTGGGGCCTCTGCCAGCCGGCAGCTGTCCCATTTGCTGCACTCGGGGCATCCGCGAAGGAGCACGGCTCCTGGGCCCCCGATCCTGCCGCTCCCCGAGGCCTCAGGCTTTGGCTGCTGAGAAGATGGCAAGGCACGTGAAAGGAGTATTTCAGTAGCTTGGAGGGGAATTTTGCCTCGTAGAGCCTCTTGTGTGCTTGTGGGAGTGCAGGTGTGCATGCGCTCTCTGCAATGTGGGAGAGGGGCTGCTCTGGTGGATTCAGAAGTGCTTTAGGTTTGTCCCTAAGTTAGGTCTCGAAGTTCCTGCAGTGCTATGGTAAGGGCTGTGTGGATCCTTTGCTGAGGTCTTGGGTTCCAGCTCAGTTCTAAGTGAAGCGTTGTGTAGTTGAAGTCCAGTTCAGTTGAAATGCTCTTAACTGCTGTTCCTGCCCTAAGCTGTTCATTTGAATTTGAGTTATCAAGTGAAGTGTTGCTCAAGCTGAAGTGCTCTTAAGGGAAGTGCTCTTGAGCCTTTGGGCCATGTTCTTCTTATCCTGACCCTTTCTCTTCTTTAGAGACACAGCCTCACGCACACGGACAGACAGACAGAGATAATTTGGGTTTGATTTCATTTTGGATTGATTGACTCTGGATTTTTGTTTGTTGCTTTTCCTCGCTGTGCTTTAAGCATGGTATAAGTAGTAGAGTGAAGCTTAGCAAGGAAGCTTGTCCTGCTGTGGCTTTTCCATGAAATCTTTCTTTCCCGATAGCTTTCCTATGATTCTTGGAGTGATGTAAAAGTGCCTGTGCCATCACATCTCTTTAGCAGCGTGGAGCCACCTGGGATGTCAGCACCGAGGTGCTGGGAGTGAGTGCTTGTGACACCAGGGCTTCTGGGCAGCGTGTGGACTCCTGGCGTGTGCCTATGGCTGTCCTGGGACAGCCTGTGAGCTCAGTGCTCTTTTGAAAGCTGGATAGCTCTGGCGTGTCCCCAGGGAGTTCCTGTGCCAAGATGTGGCCTCGTGGCTCTTTGGCAGCCTGGAGATGGCTGGAGTGTGCCCAGGGGGCAAGTGTGAGTGTCAGGGACTTGCCCGCTCTTGAGGAGGATGGAGGGTGCAGGGATGTCCCCATGGAGGCCCTGTGAGTGCCTGTGAGCTGGCGGCACCTTAGCAGCGTGAGACTCATGGGCTGTCAGCCCTGAGAGGCTGTTGAAGGCCGTGATGTGCGTGCAGAGAGGTTTGTCAAATGGGAGAGTTGTGGCATGTCCCTATGGAGCCGCTGGGGTTGTGTGTGCCCTCAGTGTTCTTGAGGAGCCTCGAGAGCCCTGGGATGGCCCCGTGGAAGCGCAGGGAGTGCCTGTGACATAGCAGCGGTGCCTGATGAGATCAAAGGGCCCTGGGATGTCAGCTTGGAATGGCTGTGAGTGCCTGAGAGCACACGTCTGTCTCTCATGGCCGGAGAGCTGTGGCAGGTGCCCATGGTAGGTGTGTGAGTGCAGGTGAGCTCAGGGCTCTGCAGAAGGCTGTAGGCCTGTGGGCTGTGAGGCTGGAAGGCCTGGGAGTGCTTTGGAGCTGAGTGCTCTGTAGCAGTCGGGAGCCGCCTGGGAGGTTGTAGCAGGATGCTTTGGGCCGGCTGCTTTGCCTTGGAACGTGGTGCAGGCACTTGGAGCATGTGCTATTTGCAAATGTCTCCAGGTGTCTTTCAGAGGGCCAGCGTGTGTTGTTTTGGCCTTGAATTCTGCTGAAAGTCCTTCTGGCAAGGAAGCCTGCATGAAGGTGCTGCTAGTGAGGCAAAGATTTGGCAGCTGAGCTGCTGCCGGGAGTTGCAGGCGTCTGCCTGACAGTTAGTCCCTTGGGAGTGTCAATGTGCAGTCAGTCCCCTTTCCTAGGGGAGGTTTTTCTAGCGTGTTCCTCCTTGGAGTGTGTGAGGGCTCCTGCTGGGGAAGTGGACAGCAAGCAAGGGCACTGTTGGTGGTGAAGGGAGAGAGAGCTGCCCAGGAGTGTTGGTGTGGTGAGTTACATGGAGCTCTACTTGGGAATTGGGTTTTTTTGCTTGCTGTAAGATATGACTGCTTTCCTATTGTTTTCATAGAGTGCACTCCATTGTACTCTGTGTAGGCTCCCAGGAGTAGGTTTAGCTTTTCTATGGAGTGGTCAGTAATTGGGATTGAGTTGTCTGTGTCGAATCATTTGTGTTAGGGAAGAGCTGCTTTTCTAGGAATAGATCAGATGGGCCATTTGTAAGTGCTGCGGGACAGAGTTACTTAAAGCACTGGCTTTAAGTGTGAGGCTGGGATTGGATGCAGCCGCCGCCAAGGCTCCTGTGTCTGAGAAGGAGTTGAGAAAGCCAAGGGCTGCTCTCTGGCCCTCGTGACTCAGTGGCCAGGCTGTTCTGGGAGCCTTTGTGTGAATCTGCCAGCACAGCAGCGACAGATGTCCCCGAGGAGCTTGTGTGAGTGCAGGTGAGATCAGAGCTCTTGAGCAGCCTGGAGAGCCTGGGGATGTGGCCACGGAGCCGCCAGGATATCTGGTGACCTCGGGGTTCCTATGAGCAGAGGGAGCACTAAGATGTGCCCATGGCACCTGTGTAAGTGCCTGTGGCTAAAGGGCTCTTTTGCAGCCTGGAGAGCCTTGGCATGTGGCCATGAAGCCACAGTGCATGTCTGTGACATCAGAGCGCTTTGGCAGCATGGAAAGGCCTGGAATGGCTGCAGGGGCCAGAGGTGAGTGCCTGTGACATCAGAGCTGTCCAGCAGCAGCAGGGAGACGGAGGGAATGTCACAGGCCATGCCCTGTGAGTTGCTGTGACAGCGTGGCTCCTTAGCAGTGTGCAGATTGCCGGGATGTTACCCTGCAGGCCCTGGCATTGCCCTTGTTGTGTGTGTTGTTTAGGAAGATAGAGAGAGCCCTGGCATGTCCCCCTGGAAGGCCAGGGAGTGGCAGTTGCAAAAGAGCTCCTTAGCACTTAGAGACACGTGGGATGTCCCCATGGAGGCACTGTGAGAGCCCGTGACCTCAGAGGTCTTTGGAAGCTGAGAGAGCCCCGGGATGCCATGGGATGTGAGCATGGGGAGCCTGTGGGCAGGTGTGATGTCCCTGCTTGTGCTGATGCATCCCCCCCTGCCCTTTTTTCAGGCTGCAGCATGATATGAGAAATGCTGCTGAGGCCTTGGCCTTGACGAAGGCAGCAGGGCTGAGGTGCTGTGGAGCTTCTGAGAAACGCTGTGTGCTGCCAGGAAGTGCTGTGTTCTAAGGTGCTCCTGCTTTTTTTGCCTGTTGAACAGACTTTGAAATTTGTTTTTGCCTGGATGGCATCACATTGGTGTTGTCCCGTGTTCAGGGAAAGCTGCCGATGAGAAGTGGGGCCAGGCTGAAGGCTTGTTGTGACTAAAGGCCATGCCTTGGGGCCCTGTAAGCAGGGGTGCCAAAGGAGGCCCTGGCAGCTGTGCTGGGCCGCAGCAGCGGTGAGCAGCAAAGTCCCTGTGCGTGGGGCCTCTGCCAGCCGGCAGCTGTCCCATTTGCTGCACTCGGGGCATCCGCGAAGGAGCACGGCTCCTGGGCCCCCGATCCTGCCGCTCCCCGAGGCCTCAGGCTTTGGCCGCTGAGAAGATGGCAAGGCACGTGAAAGGAGTATTTCAGTAGCTTGGAGGGGAATTTTGCCTCGTAGAGCCTCTTTGTGTGCTTGTGGGAGTGCAGGTGTGCATGCGCTCTCTGCAATGTGGGAGAGGGGCTGCTCTGGTGGATTCAGAAGTGCTTTAGGTTTGTCCCTAAGTTAGGTCTCGAAGTTCCTGCAGTGCTATGGTAAGGGCTGTGTGGATCCTTTGCTGAGGTCTTGGGTTCCAGCTCAGTTCTAAGTGAAGCGTTGTGTAGTTGAAGTCCAGTTCAGTTGAAATGCTCTTAACTGCTGTTCCTGCCCTAAGCTGTTCATTTGAATTTGAGTTATCAAGTGAAGTGTTGCTCAAGCTGAAGTGCTCTTAAGGGAAGTGCTCTTGAGCCTTTGGGCCATGTTCTTCTTATCCTGACCCTTTCTCTTCTTTAGAGACACAGCCTCACGCACACGGACAGACAGACAGAGATAATTTGGGTTTGATTTCATTTTGGATTGATTGACTCTGGATTTTTGTTTGTTGCTTTTCCTCGCTGTGCTTTAAGCATGGTATAAGTAGTAGAGTGAAGCTTAGCAAGGAAGCTTGTCCTGCTGTGGCTTTTCCATGAAATCTTTCTTTCCCGATAGCTTTCCTATGATTCTTGGAGTGATGTAAAAGTGCCTGTGCCATCACATCTCTTTAGCAGCGTGGAGCCACCTGGGATGTCAGCACCGAGGTGCTGGGAGTGAGTGCTTGTGACACCAGGGCTTCTGGGCAGCGTGTGGACTCCTGGCGTGTGCCTATGGCTGTCCTGGGACAGCCTGTGAGCTCAGTGCTCTTTTGAAAGCTGGATAGCTCTGGCGTGTCCCCAGGGAGTTCCTGTGCCAAGATGTGGCCTCGTGGCTCTTTGGCAGCCTGGAGATGGCTGGAGTGTGCCCAGGGGGCAAGTGTGAGTGTCAGGGACTTGCCCGCTCTTGAGGAGGATGGAGGGTGCAGGGATGTCCCCATGGAGGCCCTGTGAGTGCCTGTGAGCTGGCGGCACCTTAGCAGCGTGAGACTCATGGGCTGTCAGCCCTGAGAGGCTGTTGAAGGCCGTGATGTGCGTGCAGAGAGGTTTGTCAAATGGGAGAGTTGTGGCATGTCCCTATGGAGCCGCTGGGGTTGTGTGTGCCCTCAGTGTTCTTGAGGAGCCTCGAGAGCCCTGGGATGGCCCCGTGGAAGCGCAGGGAGTGCCTGTGACATAGCAGCGGTGCCTGATGAGATCAAAGGGCCCTGGGATGTCAGCTTGGAATGGCTGTGAGTGCCTGAGAGCACACGTCTGTCTCTCATGGCCGGAGAGCTGTGGCAGGTGCCCATGGTAGGTGTGTGAGTGCAGGTGAGCTCAGGGCTCTGCAGAAGGCTGTAGGCCTGTGGGCTGTGAGGCTGGAAGGCCTGGGAGTGCTTTGGAGCTGAGTGCTCTGTAGCAGTCGGGAGCCGCCTGGGAGGTTGTAGCAGGATGCTTTGGGCCGGCTGCTTTGCCTTGGAACGTGGTGCAGGCACTTGGAGCATGTGCTATTTGCAAATGTCTCCAGGTGTCTTTCAGAGGGCCAGCGTGTGTTGTTTTGGCCTTGAATTCTGCTGAAAGTCCTTCTGGCAAGGAAGCCTGCATGAAGGTGCTGCTAGTGAGGCAAAGATTTGGCAGCTGAGCTGCTGCCGGGAGTTGCAGGCGTCTGCCTGACAGTTAGTCCCTTGGGAGTGTCAATGTGCAGTCAGTCCCCTTTCCTAGGGGAGGTTTTTCTAGCGTGTTCCTCCTTGGAGTGTGTGAGGGCTCGTGCTGGGGAAGTGGACAGCAAGCAAGGGCACTGTTGGTGGTGAAGGGAGAGAGAGCTGCCAGGAGTGTTGGTGTGGTGAGTTACATGGAGCTCTACTTGGGAATTGGGTTTTTTTGCTTGCTGTAAGATATGACTGCTTTCCTATTGTTTTCATAGAGTGCACTCCATTGTACTCTGTGTAGGCTCCCAGGAGTAGGTTTAGCTTTTCTATGGAGTGGTCAGTAATTGGGATTGAGTTGTCTGTGTCGAATCATTTGTGTTAGGGAAGAGCTGCTTTTCTAGGAATAGATCAGATGGGCCATTTGTAAGTGCTGCGGGACAGAGTTACTTAAAGCACTGGCTTTAAGTGTGAGGCTGGGATTGGATGCAGCCGCCGCCAAGGCTCCTGTGTCTGAGAAGGAGTTGAGAAAGCCAAGGGCTGCTCTCTGGCCCTCGTGACTCAGTGGCCAGGCTGTTCTGGGAGCCTTTGTGTGAATCTGCCAGCACAGCAGCGACAGATGTCCCCGAGGAGCTTGTGTGAGTGCAGGTGAGATCAGAGCTCTTGAGCAGCCTGGAGAGCCTGGGGATGTGGCCATGGAGCCGCCAGGATATCTGGTGACCTCGGGGTTCCTATGAGCAGAGGGAGCACTAAGATGTGCCCATGGCACCTGTGTAAGTGCCTGTGGCTAAAGGGCTCTTTTGCAGCCTGGAGAGCCTTGGCATGTGGCCATGAAGCCACAGTGCATGTCTGTGACATCAGAGCGCTTTGGCAGCATGGAAAGGCCTGGAATGGCTGCAGGGGCCAGAGGTGAGTGCCTGTGACATCAGAGCTGTCCAGCAGCAGCAGGGAGACGGAGGGAATGTCACAGGCCATGCCCTGTGAGTTGCTGTGACAGCGTGGCTCCTTAGCAGTGTGCAGATTGCCGGGATGTTACCCTGCAGGCCCTGGCATTGCCCTTGTTGTGTGTGTTGTTTAGGAAGATAGAGAGAGCCCTGGCATGTCCCCCTGGAAGGCCAGGGAGTGGCAGTTGCAAAAGAGCTCCTTAGCACTTAGAGACACGTGGGATGTCCCCATGGAGGCACTGTGAGAGCCCGTGACCTCAGAGGTCTTTGGAAGCTGAGAGAGCCCCGGGATGCCATGGGATGTGAGCATGGGGAGCCTGTGGGCAGGTGTGATGTCCCTGCTTGTGCTGATGCATCCCCCCCTGCCCTTTTTTCAGGCTGCAGCATGATATGAGAAATGCTGCTGAGGCCTTGGCCTTGACGAAGGCAGCAGGGCTGAGGTGCTGTGGAGCTTCTGAGAAACGCTGTGTGCTGCCAGGAAGTGCTGTGTTCTAAGGTGCTCCTGCTTTTTTTGCCTGTTGAACAGACTTTGAAATTTGTTTTTGCCTGGATGGCATCACATTGGTGTTGTCCCGTGTTCAGGGAAAGCTGCCGATGAGAAGTGGGGCCAGGCTGAAGGCTTGTTGTGACTAAAGGCCATGCCTTGGGGCCCTGTAAGCAGGGGTGCCAAAGGAGGCCCTGGCAGCTGTGCTGGGCCGCAGCAGCGGTGAGCAGCAAAGTCCCTGTGCGTGGGGCCTCTGCCAGCCGGCAGCTGTCCCATTTGCTGCACTCGGGGCATCCGCGAAGGAGCACGGCTCCTGGGTCCCCGATCCTGCCGCTCCCCGAGGCCTCAGGCTTTGGCCGCTGAGAAGATGGCAAGGCACGTGAAAGGAGTATTTCAGTAGCTTGGAGGGGAATTTTGCCTCCTAGAGCCTCTTTGTGTGCTTGTGGGAGTGCAGGTGTGCATGCGCTCTCTGCAATGTGGGAGAGGGGCTGCTCTGGTGGATTCAGAAGTGCTTTAGGTTTGTCCCTAAGTTAGGTCTCGAAGTTCCTGCAGTGCTATGGTAAGGGCTGTGTGGATCCTTTGCTGAGGTCTTGGGTTCCAGCTCAGTTCTAAGTGAAGCGTTGTGTAGTTGAAGTCCAGTTCAGTTGAAATGCTCTTAACTGCTGTTCCTGCCCTAAGCTGTTCATTTGAATTTGAGTTATCAAGTGAAGTGTTGCTCAAGCTGAAGTGCTCTTAAGGGAAGTGCTCTTGAGCCTTTGGGCCATGTTCTTCTTATCCTGACCCTTTCTCTTCTTTAGAGACACAGCCTCACGCACACGGACAGACAGACAGAGATAATTTGGGTTTGATTTCATTTTGGATTGATTGACTCTGGATTTTTGTTTGTTGCTTTTCCTCACTGTGCTTTAAGCATGGTATAAGTAGTAGAGTGAAGCTTAGCAAGGAAGCTTGTCCTGCTGTGGCTTTTCCATGAAATCTTTCTTTCCCGATAGCTTTCCTATGATTCTTGGAGTGATGTAAAAGTGCCTGTGCCATCACATCTCTTTAGCAGCGTGGAGCCACCTGGGATGTCAGCACCGAGGTGCTGGGAGTGAGTGCTTGTGACACCAGGGCTTCTGGGCAGCGTGTGGACTCCTGGCGTGTGCCTATGGCTGTCCTGGGACAGCCTGTGAGCTCAGTGCTCTTTTGAAAGCTGGATAGCTCTGGCGTGTCCCCAGGGAGTTCCTGTGCCAAGATGTGGCCTCGTGGCTGTTTGGCAGCCTGGAGATGGCTGGAGTGTGCCCAGGGGGCAAGTGTGAGTGTCAGGGACTTGCCCGCTCTTGAGGAGGATGGAGGGTGCAGGGATGTCCCCATGGAGGCCCTGTGAGTGCCTGTGAGCTGGCGGCACCTTAGCAGCGTGAGACTCGTGGGCTGTCAGCCCTGAGAGGCTGTTGAAGGCCGTGATGTGCGTGCAGAGAGGTTTGTCAAATGGGAGAGTTGTGGCATGTCCCTATGGAGCCGCTGGGGTTGTGTGTGCCCTCAGTGTTCTTGAGGAGCCTCGAGAGCCCTGGGATGGCCCCGTGGAAGCGCAGGGAGTGCCTGTGACATAGCAGCGGTGCCTGATGAGATCAAAGGGCCCTGGGATGTCAGCTTGGAATGGCTGTGAGTGCCTGAGAGCACACGTCTGTCTCTCATGGCCGGAGAGCTGTGGCAGGTGCCCATGGTAGGTGTGTGAGTGCAGGTGAGCTCAGGGCTCTGCAGAAGGCTGTAGGCCTGTGGGCTGTGAGGCTGGAAGGCCTGGGAGTGCTTTGGAGCTGAGTGCTCTGTAGCAGTCGGGAGCCGCCTGGGAGGTTGTAGCAGGATGCTTTGGGCCGGCTGCTTTGCCTTGGAACGTGGTGCAGGCACTTGGAGCATGTGCTATTTGCAAATGTCTCCAGGTGTCTTTCAGAGGGCCAGCGTGTGTTGTTTTGGCCTTGAATTCTGCTGAAAGTCCTTCTGGCAAGGAAGCCTGCATGAAGGTGCTGCTAGTGAGGCAAAGATTTGGCAGCTGAGCTGCTGCCGGGAGTTGCAGGCGTCTGCCTGACAGTCAGTCCCTTGAGAGTGTCAATGTGCAGTCAGTCCCCTTTCCTAGGGGAGGTTTTTCTAGCGTGTTCCTCCTTGGAGTGTGTGAGGGCTCCTGCTGGGGAAGTGGACAGCAAGCAAGGGCACTGTTGGTGGTGAAGGGAGAGAGAGCTGCCCAGGAGTGTTGGTGTGGTGAGTTACATGGAGCTCTACTTGGGAATTGGGTTTTTTTGCTTGCTGTAAGATATGACTGCTTTCCTATTGTTTTCATAGAGTGCACTCCATTGTACTCTGTGTAGGCTCCCAGGAGTAGGTTTAGCTTTTCTATGGAGTGGTCAGTAATTGGGATTGAGTTGTCTGTGTCGAATCATTTGTGTTAGGGAAGAGCTGCTTTTCTAGGAATAGATCAGATGGGCCATTTGTAAGTGCTGCGGGACAGAGTTACTTAAAGCACTGGCTTTAAGTGTGAGACTGGGATTGGATGCAGCCGCCGCCAAGGCTCCTGTGTCTGAGAAGGAGTTGAGAAAGCCAAGGGCTGCTCTCTGGCCCTCGTGACTCAGTGGCCAGGCTGCTCTGGGAGCCTTTGTGTGAATCTGCCAGCACAGCAGCGACAGATGTCCCCGAGGAGCTTGTGTGAGTGCAGGTGAGATCAGAGCTCTTGAGCAGCCTGGAGAGCCTGGGGATGTGGCCACGGAGCCGCCAGGATATCTGGTGACCTCGGGGTTCCTATGAGCAGAGGGAGCACTAAGATGTGCCCATGGCACCTGTGTAAGTGCCTGTGGCTAAAGGGCTCTTTTGCAGCCTGGAGAGCCTTGGCATGTGGCCATGAAGCCACAGTGCGTGTCTGTGACATCAGAGCGCTTTGGCAGCATGGAAAGGCCTGGAATGGCTGCAGGGGCCAGAGGTGAGTGCCTGTGACATCAGAGCTGTCCAGCAGCAGCAGGGAGACGGAGGGAATGTCACAGGCCATGCCCTGTGAGTTGCTGTGACAGCGTGGCTCCTTATCAGCGTGCAGATTGCCGGGATGTTACCCTGCAGGCCCTGGCATTGCCCTTGTTGTGTGTGTTGTTTAGGAAGATAGAGAGAGCCCTGGCATGTCCCCCTGGAAGGCCAGGGAGTGGCAGTTGCAAAAGAGCTCCTTAGCACTTAGAGACACGT
This sequence comes from Acanthornis magna, assembly GCA_036785705.1. Classification (NCBI taxonomy): domain Eukaryota; kingdom Metazoa; phylum Chordata; class Aves; order Passeriformes; family Acanthizidae; genus Acanthornis; species Acanthornis magna. The sequence continues at coordinate 17,126 of JAWUZG010001203.1, forward strand.
GGGATGTCCCCATGGAGGCACTGTGAGAGCCCGTGACCTCAGAGGTCTTTGGAAGCTGAGAGAGCCCCGGGATGCCATGGGATGTGAGCATGGGGAGCCTGTGGGCAGGTGTGATGTCCCTGCTTGTGCTGATGCATCCCCCCCTGCCCTTTTTTCAGGCTGCAGCATGATATGAGAAATGCTGCTGAGGCCTTGGCCTTGACGAAGGCAGCAGGGCTGAGGTGCTGTGGAGCTTCTGAGAAACGCTGTGTGCTGCCAGGAAGTGCTGTGTTCTAAGGTGCTCCTGCTTTTTTTGCCTGTTGAACAGACTTTGAAATTTGTTTTTGCCTGGATGGCATCACATTGGTGTTGTCCCGTGTTCAGGGAAAGCTGCCGATGAGAAGTGGGGCCAGGCTGAAGGCTTGTTGTGACTAAAGGCCATGCCTTGGGGCCCTGTAAGCAGGGGTGCCAAAGGAGGCCCTGGCAGCTGTGCTGGGCCGCAGCAGCGGTGAGCAGCAAAGTCCCTGTGCGTGGGGCCTCTGCCAGCCGGCAGCTGTCCCGTTTGCTGCACTCGGGGCATCCGCGAAGGAGCACGGCTCCTGGGCCCCCGATCCTGCCGCTCCCGGAGGCCTCAGGCTTTGGCCGCTGAGAAGATGGCAAGGCACGTGAAAGGAGTATTTCAGTAGCTTGGAGGGGAATTTTGCCTCCTAGAGCCTCTTTGTGTGCTTGTGGGAGTGCAGGTGTGCATGCGCTCTCTGCAATGTGGGAGAGGGGCTGCTCTGGTGGATTCAGAAGTGCTTTAGGTTTGTCCCTAAGTTAGGTCTCGAAGTTCCTGCAGTGCTATGGTAAGGGCTGTGTGGATCCTTTGCTGAGGTCTTGGGTTCCAGCTCAGTTCTAAGTGAAGCGTTGTGTAGTTGAAGTCCAGTTCAGTTGAAATGCTCTTAACTGCTGTTCCTGCCCTAAGCTGTTCATTTGAATTTGAGTTATCAAGTGAAGTGTTGCTCAAGCTGAAGTGCTCTTAAGGGAAGTGCTCTTGAGCCTTTGGGCCATGTTCTTCTTATCCTGACCCTTTCTCTTCTTTAGAGACACAGCCTCATGCACACGGACAGACAGACAGAGATAATTTGGGTTTGATTTCATTTTGGATTGATTGACTCTGGATTTTTGTTTGTTGCTTTTCCTCACTGTGCTTTAAGCATGGTATAAGTAGTAGAGTGAAGCTTAGCAAGGAAGCTTGTCCTGCTGTGGCTTTTCCATGAAATCTTTCTTTCCCGATAGCTTTCCTATGATTCTTGGAGTGATGTAAAAGTGCCTGTGCCATCACATCTCTTTAGCAGCGTGGAGCCACCTGGGATGTCAGCACCGAGGTGCTGGGAGTGAGTGCTTGTGACACCAGGGCTTCTGGGCAGCGTGTGGACTCCTGGCGTGTGCCTATGGCTGTCCTGGGACAGCCTGTGAGCTCAGTGCTCTTTTGAAAGCTGGATAGCTCTGGCGTGTCCCCAGGGAGTTCCTGTGCCAAGATGTGGCCTCGTGGCTGTTTGGCAGCCTGGAGATGGCTGGAGTGTGCCCAGGGGGCAAGTGTGAGTGTCAGGGACTTGCCCGCTCTTGAGGAGGATGGAGGGTGCAGGGATGTCCCCATGGAGGCCCTGTGAGTGCCTGTGAGCTGGCGGCACCTTAGCAGCGTGAGACTCGTGGGCTGTCAGCCCTGAGAGGCTGTTGAAGGCCGTGATGTGCGTGCAGAGAGGTTTGTCAAATGGGAGAGTTGTGGCATGTCCCTATGGAGCCGCTGGGGTTGTGTGTGCCCTCAGTGTTCTTGAGGAGCCTCGAGAGCCCTGGGATGGCCCCGTGGAAGCGCAGGGAGTGCCTGTGACATAGCAGCGGTGCCTGATGAGATCAAAGGGCCCTGGGATGTCAGCTTGGAATGGCTGTGAGTGCCTGAGAGCACACGTCTGTCTCTCATGGCCGGAGAGCTGTGGCAGGTGCCCATGGTAGGTGTGTGAGTGCAGGTGAGCTCAGGGCTCTGCAGAAGGCTGTAGGCCTGTGGGCTGTGAGGCTGGAAGGCCTGGGAGTGCTTTGGAGCTGAGTGCTCTGTAGCAGTCGGGAGCCGCCTGGGAGGTTGTAGCAGGATGCTTTGGGCCGGCTGCTTTGCCTTGGAACGTGGTGCAGGCACTTGGAGCATGTGCTATTTGCAAATGTCTCCAGGTGTCTTTCAGAGGGCCAGCGTGTGTTGTTTTGGCCTTGAATTCTGCTGAAAGTCCTTCTGGCAAGGAAGCCTGCATGAAGGTGCTGCTAGTGAGGCAAAGATTTGGCAGCTGAGCTGCTGCCGGGAGTTGCAGGCGTCTGCCTGACAGTCAGTCCCTTGAGAGTGTCAATGTGCAGTCAGTCCCCTTTCCTAGGGGAGGTTTTTCTAGCGTGTTCCTCCTTGGAGTGTGTGAGGGCTCGTGCTGGGGAAGTGGACAGCAAGCAAGGGCACTGTTGGTGGTGAAGGGAGAGAGAGCTGCCCAGGAGTGTTGGTGTGGTGAGTTACATGGAGCTCTACTTGGGAATTGGGTTTTTTTGCTTGCTGTAAGATATGACTGCTTTCCTATTGTTTTCATAGAGTGCACTCCATTGTACTCTGTGTAGGCTCCCAGGAGTAGGTTTAGCTTTTCTATGGAGTGGTCAGTAATTGGGATTGAGTTGTCTGTGTCGAATCATTTGTGTTAGGGAAGAGCTGCTTTTCTAGGAATAGATCAGATGGGCCATTTGTAAGTGCTGCGGGACAGAGTTACTTAAAGCACTGGCTTTAAGTGTGAGACTGGGATTGGATGCAGCCGCCGCCAAGGCTCCTGTGTCTGAGAAGGAGTTGAGAAAGCCAAGGGCTGCTCTCTGGCCCTCGTGACTCAGTGGCCAGGCTGCTCTGGGAGCCTTTGTGTGAATCTGCCAGCACAGCAGCGACAGATGTCCCCGAGGAGCTTGTGTGAGTGCAGGTGAGATCAGAGCTCTTGAGCAGCCTGGAGAGCCTGGGGATGTGGCCACGGAGCCGCCAGGATATCTGGTGACCTCGGGGTTCCTATGAGCAGAGGGAGCACTAAGATGTGCCCATGGCACCTGTGTAAGTGCCTGTGGCTAAAGGGCTCTTTTGCAGCCTGGAGAGCCTTGGCATGTGGCCATGAAGCCACAGTGCGTGTCTGTGACATCAGAGCGCTTTGGCAGCATGGAAAGGCCTGGAATGGCTGCAGGGGCCAGAGGTGAGTGCCTGTGACATCAGAGCTGTCCAGCAGCAGCAGGGAGACGGAGGGAATGTCACAGGCCATGCCCTGTGAGTTGCTGTGACAGCGTGGCTCCTTATCAGCGTGCAGATTGCCGGGATGTTACCCTGCAGGCCCTGGCATTGCCCTTGTTGTGTGTGTTGTTTAGGAAGATAGAGAGAGCCCTGGCATGTCCCCCTGGAAGGCCAGGGAGTGGCAGTTGCAAAAGAGCTCCTTAGCACTTAGAGACACGTGGGATGTCCCCATGGAGGCACTGTGAGAGCCCGTGACCTCAGAGGTCTTTGGAAGCTGAGAGAGCCCCGGGATGCCATGGGATGTGAGCATGGGGAGCCTGTGGGCAGGTGTGATGTCCCTGCTTGTGCTGATGCATCCCCCCCTGCCCTTTTTTCAGGCTGCAGCATGATATGAGAAATGCTGCTGAGGCCTTGGCCTTGACGAAGGCAGCAGGGCTGAGGTGCTGTGGAGCTTCTGAGAAACGCTGTGTGCTGCCAGGAAGTGCTGTGTTCTAAGGTGCTCCTGCTTTTTTTGCCTGTTGAACAGACTTTGAAATTTGTTTTTGCCTGGATGGCATCACATTGGTGTTGTCCCGTGTTCAGGGAAAGCTGCCGATGAGAAGTGGGGCCAGGCTGAAGGCTTGTTGTGACTAAAGGCCATGCCTTGGGGCCCTGTAAGCAGGGGTGCCAAAGGAGGCCCTGGCAGCTGTGCTGGGCCGCAGCAGCGGTGAGCAGCAAAGTCCCTGTGCGTGGGGCCTCTGCCAGCCGGCAGCTGTCCCGTTTGCTGCACTCGGGGCATCCGCGAAGGAGCACGGCTCCTGGGCCCCCGATCCTGCCGCTCCCGGAGGCCTCAGGCTTTGGCCGCTGAGAAGATGGCAAGGCACGTGAAAGGAGTATTTCAGTAGCTTGGAGGGGAATTTTGCCTCGTAGAGCCTCTTTGTGTGCTTGTGGGAGTGCAGGTGTGCATGCGCTCTCTGCAATGTGGGAGAGGGGCTGCTCTGGTGGATTCAGAAGTGCTTTAGGTTTGTCCCTAAGTTAGGTCTCGAAGTTCCTGCAGTGCTATGGTAAGGGCTGTGTGGATCCTTTGCTGAGGTCTTGGGTTCCAGCTCAGTTCTAAGTGAAGCGTTGTGTAGTTGAAGTCCAGTTCAGTTGAAATGCTCTTAACTGCTGTTCCTGCCCTAAGCTGTTCATTTGAATTTGAGTTATCAAGTGAAGTGTTGCTCAAGCTGAAGTGCTCTTAAGGGAAGTGCTCTTGAGCCTTTGGGCCATGTTCTTCTTATCCTGACCCTTTCTCTTCTTTAGAGACACAGCCTCATGCACACGGACAGACAGACAGAGATAATTTGGGTTTGATTTCATTTTGGATTGATTGACTCTGGATTTTTGTTTGTTGCTTTTCCTCACTGTGCTTTAAGCATGGTATAAGTAGTAGAGTGAAGCTTAGCAAGGAAGCTTGTCCTGCTGTGGCTTTTCCATGAAATCTTTCTTTCCCGATAGCTTTCCTATGATTCTTGGAGTGATGTAAAAGTGCCTGTGCCATCACATCTCTTTAGCAGCGTGGAGCCACCTGGGATGTCAGCACCGAGGTGCTGGGAGTGAGTGCTTGTGACACCAGGGCTTCTGGGCAGCGTGTGGACTCCTGGCGTGTGCCTATGGCTGTCCTGGGACAGCCTGTGAGCTCAGTGCTCTTTTGAAAGCTGGATAGCTCTGGCGTGTCCCCAGGGAGTTCCTGTGCCAAGATGTGGCCTCGTGGCTGTTTGGCAGCCTGGAGATGGCTGGAGTGTGCCCAGGGGGCAAGTGTGAGTGTCAGGGACTTGCCCGCTCTTGAGGAGGATGGAGGGTGCAGGGATGTCCCCATGGAGGCCCTGTGAGTGCCTGTGAGCTGGTGGCACCTTAGCAGCGTGAGACTCGTGGGCTGTCAGCCCTGAGAGGCTGTTGAAGGCCGTGATGTGCGTGCAGAGAGGTTTGTCAAATGGGAGAGTCGTGGCATGTCCCTATGGAGCCGCTGGGGTTGTGTGTGCCCTCAGTGTTCTTGAGGAGCCTCGAGAGCCCTGGGATGGCCCCGTGGAAGCGCAGGGAGTGCCTGTGACATAGCAGCGGTGCCTGATGAGATCAAAGGGCCCTGGGATGTCAGCTTGGAATGGCTGTGAGTGCCTGAGAGCACACGTCTGTCTCTCATGGCCGGAGAGCTGTGGCAGGTGCCCATGGTAGGTGTGTGAGTGCAGGTGAGCTCAGGGCTCTGCAGAAGGCTGTAGGCCTGTGGGCTGTGAGGCTGGAAGGCCTGGGAGTGCTTTGGAGCTGAGTGCTCTGTAGCAGTCGGGAGCCGCCTGGGAGGTTGTAGCAGGATGCTTTGGGCCGGCTGCTTTGCCTTGGAACGTGGTGCAGGCACTTGGAGCATGTGCTATTTGCAAATGTCTCCAGGTGTCTTTCAGAGGGCCAGCGTGTGTTGTTTTGGCCTTGAATTCTGCTGAAAGTCCTTCTGGCAAGGAAGCCTGCATGAAGGTGCTGCTAGTGAGGCAAAGATCTGGCAGCTGAGCTGCTGCCAGGAGTTGCAGGCGTCTGCCTGACAGTTAGTCCCTTGGGAGTGTCAATGTGCAGTCAGTCCCCTTTCCTAGGGGAGGTTTTTCTAGCGTGTTCCTCCTTGGAGTGTGTGAGGGCTCGTGCTGGGGAAGTGGACAGCAAGCAAGGGCACTGTTGGTGGTGAAGGGAGAGAGAGCTGCCCAGGAGTGTTGGTGTGGTGAGTTACATGGAGCTCTACTTGGGAATTGGGTTTTTTTGCTTGCTGTAAGATATGACTGCTTTCCTATTGTTTTCATAGAGTGCACTCCATTGTACTCTGTGTAGGCTCCCAGGAGTAGGTTTAGCTTTTCTATGGAGTGGTCAGTAATTGGGATTGAGTTGTCTGTGTCGAATCATTTGTGTTAGGGAAGAGCTGCTTTTCTAGGAATAGATCAGATGGGCCATTTGTAAGTGCTGCGGGACAGAGTTACTTAAAGCACTGGCTTTAAGTGTGAGGCTGGGATTGGATGCAGCCGCTGCCGAGGCTCCTGTGTCTGAGAAGGAGTTGAGAAAGCCAAGGGCTGCTCTCTGGCCCTCGTGACTCAGTGGCCAGGCTGCTCTGGGAGCCTTTGTGTGAATCTGCCAGCACAGCAGCGACAGATGTCCCCGAGGAGCTTGTGTGAGTGCAGGTGAGATCAGAGCTCTTGAGCAGCCTGGAGAGCCTGGGGATGTGGCCACGGAGCCGCCAGGATATCTGGTGACCTCGGGGTTCCTATGAGCAGAGGGAGCACTAAGATGTGCCCATGGCACCTGTGTAAGTGCCTGTGGCTAAAGGGCTCTTTTGCAGCCTGGAGAGCCTTGGCATGTGGCCATGAAGCCACAGTGCGTGTCTGTGACATCAGAGCGCTTTGGCAGCATGGAAAGGCCTGGAATGGCTGCAGGGGCCAGAGGTGAGTGCCTGTGACATCAGAGCTGTCCAGCAGCAGCAGGGAGACGGAGGGAATGTCACAGGCCATGCCCTGTGAGTTGCTGTGACAGCGTGGCTCCTTAGCAGTGTGCAGATTGCCGGGATGTTACCCTGCAGGCCCTGGCATTGCCCTTGTTGTGTGTGTTGTTTAGGAAGATAGAGAGAGCCCTGGCATGTCCCCCTGGAAGGCCAGGGAGTGGCAGTTGCAAAAGAGCTCCTTAGCACTTAGAGACACGTGGGATGTCCCCATGGAGGCACTGTGAGAGCCCGTGACCTCAGAGGTCTTTGGAAGCTGAGAGAGCCCCGGGATGCCATGGGATGTGAGCATGGGGAGCCTGTGGGCAGGTGTGATGTCCCTGCTTGTGCTGATGCATCCCCCCCTGCCCTTTTTTCAGGCTGCAGCATGATATGAGAAATGCTGCTGAGGCCTTGGCCTTGACGAAGGCAGCAGGGCTGAGGTGCTGTGGAGCTTCTGAGAAACGCTGTGTGCTGCCAGGAAGTGCTGTGTTCTAAGGTGCTCCTGCTTTTTTTGCCTGTTGAACAGACTTTGAAATTTGTTTTTGCCTGGATGGCATCACATTGGTGTTGTCCCGTGTTCAGGGAAAGCTGCCGATGAGAAGTGGGGCCAGGCTGAAGGCTTGTTGTGACTAAAGGCCATGCCTTGGGGCCCTGTAAGCAGGGGTGCCAAAGGAGGCCCTGGCAGCTGTGCTGGGCCGCAGCAGCGGTGAGCAGCAAAGTCCCTGTGCGTGGGGCCTCTGCCAGCCGGCAGCTGTCCCATTTGCTGCACTCGGGGCATCCGTGAAGGAGCACGGCTCCTGGGCCCCCGATCCTGCCGCTCCCCGAGGCCTCAGGCTTTGGCCGCTGAGAAGATGGCAAGGCACGTGAAAGGAGTATTTCAGTAGCTTGGAGGGGAATTTTGCCTCGTAGAGCCTCTTTGTGTGCTTGTGGGAGTGCAGGTGTGCATGCGCTCTCTGCAATGTGGGAGAGGGGCTGCTCTGGTGGATTCAGAAGTGCTTTAGGTTTGTCCCTAAGTTAGGTCTCGAAGTTCCTGCAGTGCTATGGTAAGGGCTGTGTGGATCCTTTGCTGAGGTCTTGGGTTCCAGCTCAGTTCTAAGTGAAGCGTTGTGTAGTTGAAGTCCAGTTCAGTTGAAATGCTCTTAACTGCTGTTCCTGCCCTAAGCTGTTCATTTGAATTTGAGTTATCAAGTGAAGTGTTGCTCAAGCTGAAGTGCTCTTAAGGGAAGTGCTCTTGAGCCTTTGGGCATGTTCTTCTTATCCTGACCCTTTCTCTTCTTTAGAGACACAGCCTCACGCACACGGACAGACAGACAGAGATAATTTGGGTTTGATTTCATTTTGGATTGATTGACTCTGGATTTTTGTTTGTTGCTTTTCCTCACTGTGCTTTAAGCATGGTATAAGTAGTAGAGTGAAGCTTAGCAAGGAAGCTTGTCCTGCTGTGGCTTTTCCATGAAATCTTTCTTTCCCGATAGCTTTCCTATGATTCTTGGAGTGATGTAAAAGTGCCTGTGCCATCACATCTCTTTAGCAGCGTGGAGCCACCTGGGATGTCAGCACCGAGGTGCTGGGAGTGAGTGCCTGTGACACCAGGGCTTCTGGGCAGCGTGTGGACTCCTGGCGTGTGCCTATGGCTGTCCTGGGACAGCCTGTGAGCTCAGTGCTCTTTTGAAAGCTGGATAGCTCTGGCGTGTCCCCAGGGAGTTCCTGTGCCAAGATGTGGCCTCGTGGCTCTTTGGCAGCCTGGAGATGGCTGGAGTGTGCCCAGGGGGCAAGTGTGAGTGTCAGGGACTTGCCCGCTCTTGAGGAGGATGGAGGGTGCAGGGATGTCCCCATGGAGGCCCTGTGAGTGCCTGTGAGCTGGTGGCACCTTAGCAGCGTGAGACTCGTGGGCTGTCAGCCCTGAGAGGCTGTTGAAGGCCGTGATGTGCGTGCAGAGAGGTTTGTCAAATGGGAGAGTCGTGGCATGTCCCTATGGAGCCGCTGGGGTTGTGTGTGCCCTCAGTGTTCTTGAGGAGCCTCGAGAGCCCTGGGATGGCCCCGTGGAAGCGCAGGGAGTGCCTGTGACATAGCAGCGGTGCCTGATGAGATCAAAGGGCCCTGGGATGTCAGCTTGGAATGGCTGTGAGTGCCTGAGAGCACACGTCTGTCTCTCATGGCCGGAGAGCTGTGGCAGGTGCCCATGGTAGGTGTGTGAGTGCAGGTGAGCTCAGGGCTCTGCAGAAGGCTGTAGGCCTGTGGGCTGTGAGGCTGGAAGGCCTGGGAGTGCTTTGGAGCTGAGTGCTCTGTAGCAGTCGGGAGCCGCCTGGGAGGTTGTAGCAGGATGCTTTGGGCTGGCTGCTTTGCCTTGGAACGTGGTGCAGGCACTTGGAGCATGTGCTATTTGCAAATGTCTCCAGGTGTCTTTCAGAGGGCCAGCGTGTGTTGTTTTGGCCTTGAATTCTGCTGAAAGTCCTTCTGGCAAGGAAGCCTGCATGAAGGTGCTGCTAGTGAGGCAAAGATCTGGCAGCTGAGCTGCTGCCAGGAGTTGCAGGCGTCTGCCTGACAGTTAGTCCCTTGGGAGTGTCAATGTGCAGTCAGTCCCCTTTCCTAGGGGAGGTTTTTCTAGCGTGTTCCTCCTTGGAGTGTGTGAGGGCTCGTGCTGGGGAAGTGGACAGCAAGCAAGGGCACTGTTGGTGGTGAAGGGAGAGAGAGCTGCCCAGGAGTGTTGGTGTGGTGAGTTACATGGAGCTCTACTTGGGAATTGGGTTTTTTTGCTTGCTGTAAGATATGACTGCTTTCCTATTGTTTTCATAGAGTGCACTCCATTGTACTCTGTGTAGGCTCCCAGGAGTAGGTTTAGCTTTTCTATGGAGTGGTCAGTAATTGGGATTGAGTTGTCTGTGTCGAATCATTTGTGTTAGGGAAGAGCTGCTTTTCTAGGAATAGATCAGATGGGCCATTTGTAAGTGCTGCGGGACAGAGTTACTTAAAGCACTGGCTTTAAGTGTGAGGCTGGGATTGGATGCAGCCGCTGCCGAGGCTCCTGTGTCTGAGAAGGAGTTGAGAAAGCCAAGGGCTGCTCTCTGGCCCTCGTGACTCAGTGGCCAGGCTGCTCTGGGAGCCTTTGTGTGAATCTGCCAGCACAGCAGCGACAGATGTCCCCGAGGAGCTTGTGTGAGTGCAGGTGAGATCAGAGCTCTTGAGCAGCCTGGAGAGCCTGGGGATGTGGCCACGGAGCCGCCAGGATATCTGGTGACCTCGGGGTTCCTATGAGCAGAGGGAGCACTAAGATGTGCCCATGGCACCTGTGTAAGTGCCTGTGGCTAAAGGGCTCTTTTGCAGCCTGGAGAGCCTTGGCATGTGGCCATGAAGCCACAGTGCGTGTCTGTGACATCAGAGCGCTTTGGCAGCATGGAAAGGCCTGGAATGGCTGCAGGGGCCAGAGGTGAGTGCCTGTGACATCAGAGCTGTCCAGCAGCAGCAGGGAGACGGAGGGAATGTCACAGGCCATGCCCTGTGAGTTGCTGTGACAGCGTGGCTCCTTAGCAGTGTGCAGATTGCCGGGATGTTACCCTGCAGGCCCTGGCATTGCCCTTGTTGTGTGTGTTGTTTAGGAAGATAGAGAGAGCCCTGGCATGTCCCCCTGGAAGGCCAGGGAGTGGCAGTTGCAAAAGAGCTCCTTAGCACTTAGAGACACGTGGGATGTCCCCATGGAGGCACTGTGAGAGCCCGTGACCTCAGAGGTCTTTGGAAGCTGAGAGAGCCCCGGGATGCCATGGGATGTGAGCATGGGGAGCCTGTGGGCAGGTGTGATGTCCCTGCTTGTGCTGATGCATCCCCCCCTGCCCTTTTTTCAGGCTGCAGCATGATATGAGAAATGCTGCTGAGGCCTTGGCCTTGACGAAGGCAGCAGGGCTGAGGTGCTGTGGAGCTTCTGAGAAACGCTGTGTGCTGCCAGGAAGTGCTGTGTTCTAAGGTGCTCCTGCTTTTTTTGCCTGTTGAACAGACTTTGAAATTTGTTTTTGCCTGGATGGCATCACATTGGTGTTGTCCCGTGTTCAGGGAAAGCTGCCGATGAGAAGTGGGGCCAGGCTGAAGGCTTGTTGTGACTAAAGGCCATGCCTTGGGGCCCTGTAAGCAGGGGTGCCAAAGGAGGCCCTGGCAGCTGTGCTGGGCCGCAGCAGCGGTGAGCAGCAAAGTCCCTGTGCGTGGGGCCTCTGCCAGCCGGCAGCTGTCCCATTTGCTGCACTCGGGGCATCCGTGAAGGAGCACGGCTCCTGGGCCCCCGATCCTGCCGCTCCCCGAGGCCTCAGGCTTTGGCCGCTGAGAAGATGGCAAGGCACGTGAAAGGAGTATTTCAGTAGCTTGGAGGGGAATTTTGCCTCGTAGAGCCTCTTTGTGTGCTTGTGGGAGTGCAGGTGTGCATGCGCTCTCTGCAATGTGGGAGAGGGGCTGCTCTGGTGGATTCAGAAGTGCTTTAGGTTTGTCCCTAAGTTAGGTCTCGAAGTTCCTGCAGTGCTATGGTAAGGGCTGTGTGGATCCTTTGCTGAGGTCTTGGGTTCCAGCTCAGTTCTAAGTGAAGCGTTGTGTAGTTGAAGTCCAGTTCAGTTGAAATGCTCTTAACTGCTGTTCCTGCCCTAAGCTGTTCATTTGAATTTGAGTTATCAAGTGAAGTGTTGCTCAAGCTGAAGTGCTCTTAAGGGAAGTGCTCTTGAGCCTTTGGGCCATGTTCTTCTTATCCTGACCCTTTCTCTTCTTTAGAGACACAGCCTCACGCACACGGACAGACAGACAGAGATAATTTGGGTTTGATTTCATTTTGGATTGATTGACTCTGGATTTTTGTTTGTTGCTTTTCCTCACTGTGCTTTAAGCATGGTATAAGTAGTAGAGTGAAGCTTAGCAAGGAAGCTTGTCCTGCTGTGGCTTTTCCATGAAATCTTTCTTTCCCGATAGCTTTCCTATGATTCTTGGAGTGATGTAAAAGTGCCTGTGCCATCACATCTCTTTAGCAGCGTGGAGCCACCTGGGATGTCAGCACCGAGGTGCTGGGAGTGAGTGCCTGTGACACCAGGGCTTCTGGGCAGCGTGTGGACTCCTGGCGTGTGCCTATGGCTGTCCTGGGACAGCCTGTGAGCTCAGTGCTCTTTTGAAAGCTGGATAGCTCTGGCGTGTCCCCAGGGAGTTCCTGTGCCAAGATGTGGCCTCGTGGCTGTTTGGCAGCCTGGAGATGGCTGGAGTGTGCCCAGGGGGCAAGTGTGAGTGTCAGGGACTTGCCCGCTCTTGAGGAGGATGGAGGGTGCAGGGATGTCCCCATGGAGGCCCTGTGAGTGCCTGTGAGCTGGTGGCACCTTAGCAGCGTGAGACTCGTGGGCTGTCAGCCCTGAGAGGCTGTTGAAGGCCGTGATGTGCGTGCAGAGAGGTTTGTCAAATGGGAGAGTTGTGGCATGTCCCTATGGAGCCGCTGGGGTTGTGTGTGCCCTCAGTGTTCTTGAGGAGCCTCGAGAGCCCTGGGATGGCCCCGTGGAAGCGCAGGGAGTGCCTGTGACATAGCAGCGGTGCCTGATGAGATCAAAGGGCCCTGGGATGTCAGCTTGGAATGGCTGTGAGTGCCTGAGAGCACACGTCTGTCTCTCATGGCCGGAGAGCTGTGGCAGGTGCCCATGGTAGGTGTGTGAGTGCAGGTGAGCTCAGGGCTCTGCAGAAGGCTGTAGGCCTGTGGGCTGTGAGGCTGGAAGGCCTGGGAGTGCTTTGGAGCTGAGTGCTCTGTAGCAGTCGGGAGCCGCCTGGGAGGTTGTAGCAGGATGCTTTGGGCCGGCTGCTTTGCCTTGGAACGTGGTGCAGGCACTTGGAGCATGTGCTATTTGCAAATGTCTCCAGGTGTCTTTCAGAGGGCCAGCGTGTGTTGTTTTGGCCTTGAATTCTGCTGAAAGTCCTTCTGGCAAGGAAGCCTGCATGAAGGTGCTGCTAGTGAGGCAAAGATCTGGCAGCTGAGCTGCTGCCGGGAGTTGCAGGCGTCTGCCTGACAGTCAGTCCCTTGAGAGTGTCAATGTGCAGTCAGTCCCCTTTCCTAGGGGAGGTTTTTCTAGCGTGTTCCTCCTTGGAGTGTGTGAGGGCTCGTGCTGGGGAAGTGGACAGCAAGCAAGGGCACTGTTGGTGGTGAAGGGAGAGAGAGCTGCCCAGGAGTGTTGGTGTGGTGAGTTACATGGAGCTCTACTTGGGAATTGGGTTTTTTTGCTTGCTGTAAGATATGACTGCTTTCCTATTGTTTTCATAGAGTGCACTCCATTGTACTCTGTGTAGGCTCCCAGGAGTAGGTTTAGCTTTTCTATGGAGTGGTCAGTAATTGGGATTGAGTTGTCTGTGTCGAATCATTTGTGTTAGGGAAGAGCTGCTTTTCTAGGAATAGATCAGATGGGCCATTTGTAAGTGCTGCGGGACAGAGTTACTTAAAGCACTGGCTTTAAGTGTGAGGCTGGGATTGGATGCAGCCGCTGCCGAGGCTCCTGTGTCTGAGAAGGAGTTGAGAAAGCCAAGGGCTGCTCTCTGGCCCTCGTGACTCAGTGGCCAGGCTGCTCTGGGAGCCTTTGTGTGAATCTGCCAGCACAGCAGCGACAGATGTCCCCGAGGAGCTTGTGTGAGTGCAGGTGAGATCAGAGCTCTTGAGCAGCCTGGAGAGCCTGGGGATGTGGCCACGGAGCCGCCAGGATATCTGGTGACCTCGGGGTTCCTATGAGCAGAGGGAGCACTAAGATGTGCCCATGGCACCTGTGTAAGTGCCTGTGGCTAAAGGGCTCTTTTGCAGCCTGGAGAGCCTTGGCATGTGGCCATGAAGCCACAGTGCGTGTCTGTGATATCAGAGCGCTTTGGCAGCATGGAAAGGCCTGGAATGGCTGCAGGGGCCAGAGGTGAGTGCCTGTGACATCAGAGCTGTCCAGCAGCAGCAGGGAGACGGAGGGAATGTCACAGGCCATGCTCTGTGAGTTGCTGTGACAGCGTGGCTCCTTAGCAGTGTGCAGATTGCCGGGATGTTACCTTGCAGGCCCTGGCATTGCCCTTGTTGTGTGTGTTGTTTAGGAAGATAGAGAGAGCCCTGGCATGTCCCCCTGGAAGGCCAGGGAGTGGCAGTTGCAAAAGAGCTCCTTAGCACTTAGAGACACGTGGGATGTCCCCATGGAGGCACTGTGAGAGCCCGTGACCTCAGAGGTCTTTGGAAGCTGAGAGAGCCCCGGGATGCCATGGGATGTGAGCATGGGGAGCCTGTGGGCAGGTGTGATGTCCCTGCTTGTGCTGGTGCATCCCCCCCTGCCCTTTTTTCAGGCTGCAGCATGATATGAGAAATGCTGCTGAGGCCTTGGCCTTGACGAAGGCAGCAGGGCTGAGGTGCTGTGGAGCTTCTGAGAAACGCTGTGTGCTGCCAGGAAGTGCTGTGTTCTAAGGTGCTCCTGCTTTTTTTGCCTGTTGAACAGACTTTGAAATTTGTTTTTGCCTGGATGGCATCACATTGGTGTTGTCCCGTGTTCAGGGAAAGCTGCCGATGAGAAGTGGGGCCAGGCTGAAGGCTTGTTGTGACTAAAGGCCATGCCTTGGGGCCCTGTAAGCAGGGGTGCCAAAGGAGGCCCTGGCAGCTGTGCTGGGCCGCAGCAGCGGTGAGCAGCAAAGTCCCTGTGCGTGGGGCCTCTGCCAGCCGGCAGCTGTCCCGTTTGCTGCACTCGGGGCATCCGCGAAGGAGCACGGCTCCTGGGCCCCCGATCCTGCCGCTCCCCGAGGCCTCAGGCTTTGGCCGCTGAGAAGATGGCAAGGCACGTGAAAGGAGTATTTCAGTAGCTTGGAGGGGAATTTTGCCTCCTAGAGCCTCTTTGTGTGCTTGTGGGAGTGCAGGTGTGCATGCGCTCTCTGCAATGTGGGAGAGGGGCTGCTCTGGTGGATTCAGAAGTGCTTTAGGTTTGTCCCTAAGTTAGGTCTCGAAGTTCCTGCAGTGCTATGGTAAGGGCTGTGTGGATCCTTTGCTGAGGTCTTGGGTTCCAGCTCAGTTCTAAGTGAAGCGTTGTGTAGTTGAAGTCCAGTTCAGTTGAAATGCTCTTAACTGCTGTTCCTGCCCTAAGCTGTTCATTTGAATTTGAGTTATCAAGTGAAGTGTTGCTCAAGCTGAAGTGCTCTTAAGGGAAGTGCTCTTGAGCCTTTGGGCCATGTTCTTCTTATCCTGACCCTTTCTCTTCTTTAGAGACACAGCCTCACGCACACGGACAGACAGACAGAGATAATTTGGGTTTGATTTCATTTTGGATTGATTGACTCTGGATTTTTGTTTGTTGCTTTTCCTCACTGTGCTTTAAGCATGGTATAAGTAGTAGAGTGAAGCTTAGCAAGGAAGCTTGTCCTGCTGTGGCTTTTCCATGAAATCTTTCTTTCCCGATAGCTTTCCTATGATTCTTGGAGTGATGTAAAAGTGCCTGTGCCATCACATCTCTTTAGCAGCGTGGAGCCACCTGGGATGTCAGCACCGAGGTGCTGGGAGTGAGTGCTTGTGACACCAGGGCTTCTGGGCAGCGTGTGGACTCCTGGCGTGTGCCTATGGCTGTCCTGGGACAGCCTGTGAGCTCAGTGCTCTTTTGAAAGCTGGATAGCTCTGGCGTGTCCCCAGGGAGTTCCTGTGCCAAGATGTGGCCTCGTGGCTGTTTGGCAGCCTGGAGATGGCTGGAGTGTGCCCAGGGGGCAAGTGTGAGTGTCAGGGACTTGCCCGCTCTTGAGGAGGATGGAGGGTGCAGGGATGTCCCCATGGAGGCCCTGTGAGTGCCTGTGAGCTGGTGGCACCTTAGCAGCGTGAGACTCGTGGGCTGTCAGCCCTGAGAGGCTGTTGAAGGCCGTGATGTGCGTGCAGAGAGGTTTGTCAAATGGGAGAGTCGTGGCATGTCCCTATGGAGCCGCTGGGGTTGTGTGTGCCCTCAGTGTTCTTGAGGAGCCTCGAGAGCCCTGGGATGGCCCCGTGGAAGCGCAGGGAGTGCCTGTGACATAGCAGCGGTGCCTGATGAGATCAAAGGGCCCTGGGATGTCAGCTTGGAATGGCTGTGAGCGCCTGAGAGCACACGTCTGTCTCTCATGGCTGGAGAGCTGTGGCAGGTGCCCATGGTAGGTGTGTGAGTGCAGGTGAGCTCAGGGCTCTGCAGAAGGCTGTAGGCCTGTGGGCTGTGAGGCTGGAAGGCCTGGGAGTGCTTTGGAGCTGAGTGCTCTGTAGCAGTCGGGAGCCGCCTGGGAGGTTGTAGCAGGATGCTTTGGGCCGGCTGCTTTGCCTTGGAACGTGGTGCAGGCACTTGGAGCATGTGCTATTTGCAAATGTCTCCAGGTGTCTTTCAGAGGGCCAGCGTGTGTTGTTTTGGCCTTGAATTCTGCTGAAAGTCCTTCTGGCAAGGAAGCCTGCATGAAGGTGCTGCTAGTGAGGCAAAGATCTGGCAGCTGAGCTGCTGCCGGGAGTTGCAGGCGTCTGCCTGACAGTCAGTCCCTTGAGAGTGTCAATGTGCAGTCAGTCCCCTTTCCTAGGGGAGGTTTTTCTAGCGTGTTCCTCCTTGGAGTGTGTGAGGGCTCCTGCTGGGGAAGTGGACAGCAAGCAAGGGCACTGTTGGTGGTGAAGGGAGAGAGAGCTGCCCAGGAGTGTTGGTGTGGTGAGTTACATGGAGCTCTACTTGGGAATTGGGTTTTTTTGCTTGCTGTAAGATATGACTGCTTTCCTATTGTTTTCATGGAGTGCACTCCATTGTACTCTGTGTAGGCTCCCAGGAGTAGGTTTAGCTTTTCTATGGAGTGGTCAGTAATTGGGATTGAGTTGTCTGTGTCGAATCATTTGTGTTAGGGAAGAGCTGCTTTTCTAGGAATAGATCAGATGGGCCATTTGTAAGTGCTGCGGGACAGAGTTACTTAAAGCACTGGCTTTAAGTGTGAGGCTGGGATTGGATGCAGCCGCCGCCAAGGCTCCTGTGTCTGAGAAGGAGTTGAGAAAGCCAAGGGCTGCTCTCTGGCCCTCGTGACTCAGTGGCCAGGCTGCTCTGGGAGCCTTTGTGTGAATCTGCCAGCACAGCAGCGACAGATGTCCCCGAGGAGCTTGTGTGAGTGCAGGTGAGATCAGAGCTCTTGAGCAGCCTGGAGAGCCTGGGGATGTGGCCACGGAGCCGCCAGGATATCTGGTGACCTCGGGGTTCCTATGAGCAGAGGGAGCACTAAGATGTGCCCATGGCACCTGTGTAAGTGCCTGTGGCTAAAGGGCTCTTTTGCAGCCTGGAGAGCCTTGGCATGTGGCCATGAAGCCACAGTGCGTGTCTGTGACATCAGAGCGCTTTGGCAGCATGGAAAGGCCTGGAATGGCTGCAGGGGCCAGAGGTGAGTGCCTGTGACATCAGAGCTGTCCAGCAGCAGCAGGGAGACGGAGGGAATGTCACAGGCCATGCCCTGTGAGTTGCTGTGACAGCGTGGCTCCTTAGCAGTGTGCAGATTGCCGGGATGTTACCCTGCAGGCCCTGGCATTGCCCTTGTTGTGTGTGTTGTTTAGGAAGATAGAGAGAGCCCTGGCATGTCCCCCTGGAAGGCCAGGGAGTGGCAGTTGCAAAAGAGCTCCTTAGCACTTAGAGACACGTGGGATGTCCCCATGGAGGCACTGTGAGAGCCCGTGACCTCAGAGGTCTTTGGAAGCTGAGAGAGCCCCGGGATGCCATGGGATGTGAGCATGGGGAGCCTGTGGGCAGGTGTGATGTCCCTGCTTGTGCTGATGCATCCCCCCCTGCCCTTTTTTCAGGCTGCAGCATGATATGAGAAATGCTGCTGAGGCCTTGGCCTTGACGAAGGCAGCAGGGCTGAGGTGCTGTGGAGCTTCTGAGAAACGCTGTGTGCTGCCAGGAAGTGCTGTGTTCTAAGGTGCTCCTGCTTTTTTTGCCTGTTGAACAGACTTTGAAATTTGTTTTTGCCTGGATGGCATCACATTGGTGTTGTCCCGTGTTCAGGGAAAGCTGCCGATGAGAAGTGGGGCCAGGCTGAAGGCTTGTTGTGACTAAAGGCCATGCCTTGGGGCCCTGTAAGCAGGGGTGCCAAAGGAGGCCCTGGCAGCTGTGCTGGGCCGCAGCAGCGGTGAGCAGCAAAGTCCCTGTGCGTGGGGCCTCTGCCAGCCGGCAGCTGTCCCGTTTGCTGCACTCGGGGCATCCGCGAAGGAGCACGGCTCCTGGGCCCCCGATCCTGCCGCTCCCCGAGGCCTCAGGCTTTGGCCGCTGAGAAGATGGCAAGGCACGTGAAAGGAGTATTTCAGTAGCTTGGAGGGGAATTTTGCCTCCTAGAGCCTCTTTGTGTGCTTGTGGGAGTGCAGGTGTGCATGCGCTCTCTGCAATGTGGGAGAGGGGCTGCTCTGGTGGATTCAGAAGTGCTTTAGGTTTGTCCCTAAGTTAGGTCTCGAAGTTCCTGCAGTGCTATGGTAAGGGCTGTGTGGATCCTTTGCTGAGGTCTTGGGTTCCAGCTCAGTTCTAAGTGAAGCGTTGTGTAGTTGAAGTCCAGTTCAGTTGAAATGCTCTTAACTGCTGTTCCTGCCCTAAGCTGTTCATTTGAATTTGAGTTATCAAGTGAAGTGTTGCTCAAGCTGAAGTGCTCTTAAGGGAAGTGCTCTTGAGCCTTTGGGCCATGTTCTTCTTATCCTGACCCTTTCTCTTCTTTAGAGACACAGCCTCACGCACACGGACAGACAGACAGAGATAATTTGGGTTTGATTTCATTTTGGATTGATTGACTCTGGATTTTTGTTTGTTGCTTTTCCTCACTGTGCTTTAAGCATGGTATAAGTAGTAGAGTGAAGCTTAGCAAGGAAGCTTGTCCTGCTGTGGCTTTTCCATGAAATCTTTCTTTCCCGATAGCTTTCCTATGATTCTTGGAGTGATGTAAAAGTGCCTGTGCCATCACATCTCTTTAGCAGCGTGGAGCCACCTGGGATGTCAGCACCGAGGTGCTGGGAGTGAGTGCCTGTGACACCAGGGCTTCTGGGCAGCGTGTGGACTCCTGGCGTGTGCCTATGGCTGTCCTGGGACAGCCTGTGAGCTCAGTGCTCTTTTGAAAGCTGGATAGCTCTGGCGTGTCCCCAGGGAGTTCCTGTGCCAAGATGTGGCCTCGTGGCTGTTTGGCAGCCTGGAGATGGCTGGAGTGTGCCCAGGGGGCAAGTGTGAGTGTCAGGGACTTGCCCGCTCTTGAGGAGGATGGAGGGTGCAGGGATGTCCCCATGGAGGCCCTGTGAGTGCCTGTGAGCTGGTGGCACCTTAGCAGCGTGAGACTCGTGGGCTGTCAGCCCTGAGAGGCTGTTGAAGGCCGTGATGTGCGTGCAGAGAGGTTTGTCAAATGGGAGAGTCGTGGCATGTCCCTATGGAGCCGCTGGGGTTGTGTGTGCCCTCAGTGTTCTTGAGGAGCCTCGAGAGCCCTGGGATGGCCCCGTGGAAGCGCAGGGAGTGCCTGTGACATAGCAGCGGTGCCTGATGAGATCAAAGGGCCCTGGGATGTCAGCTTGGAATGGCTGTGAGTGCCTGAGAGCACACGTCTGTCTCTCATGGCCGGAGAGCTGTGGCAGGTGCCCATGGTAGGTGTGTGAGTGCAGGTGAGCTCAGGGCTCTGCAGAAGGCTGTAGGCCTGTGGGCTGTGAGGCTGGAAGGCCTGGGAGTGCTTTGGAGCTGAGTGCTCTGTAGCAGTCGGGAGCCGCCTGGGAGGTTGTAGCAGGATGCTTTGGGCCGGCTGCTTTGCCTTGGAACGTGGTGCAGGCACTTGGAGCATGTGCTATTTGCAAATGTCTCCAGGTGTCTTTCAGAGGGCCAGCGTGTGTTGTTTTGGCCTTGAATTCTGCTGAAAGTCCTTCTGGCAAGGAAGCCTGCATGAAGGTGCTGCTAGTGAGGCAAAGATTTGGCAGCTGAGCTGCTGCCGGGAGTTGCAGGCGTCTGCCTGACAGTCAGTCCCTTGAGAGTGTCAATGTGCAGTCAGTCCCCTTTCCTAGGGGAGGTTTTTCTAGCGTGTTCCTCCTTGGAGTGTGTGAGGGCTCCTGCTGGGGAAGTGGACAGCAAGCAAGGGCACTGTTGGTGGTGAAGGGAGAGAGAGCTGCCCAGGAGTGTTGGTGTGGTGAGTTACATGGAGCTCTACTTGGGAATTGGGTTTTTTTGCTTGCTGTAAGATATGACTGCTTTCCTATTGTTTTCATAGAGTGCACTCCATTGTACTCTGAGTAGGCTCCCAGGAGTAGGTTTAGCTTTTCTATGGAGTGGTCAGTAATTGGGATTGAGTTGTCTGTGTCGAATCATTTGTGTTAGGGAAGAGCTGCTTTTCTAGGAATAGATCAGATGGGCCATTTGTAAGTGCTGCGGGACAGAGTTACTTAAAGCACTGGCTTTAAGTGTGAGGCTGGGATTGGATGCAGCCGCTGCCGAGGCTCCTGTGTCTGAGAAGGAGTTGAGAAAGCCAAGGGCTGCTCTCTGGCCCTCGTGACTCAGTGGCCAGGCTGCTCTGGGAGCCTTTGTGTGAATCTGCCAGCACAGCAGCGACAGATGTCCCCGAGGAGCTTGTGTGAGTGCAGGTGAGATCAGAGCTCTTGAGCAGCCTGGAGAGCCTGGGGATGTGGCCACGGAGCCGCCAGGATATCTGGTGACCTCGGGGTTCCTATGAGCAGAGGGAGCACTAAGATGTGCCCATGGCACCTGTGTAAGTGCCTGTGGCTAAAGGGCTCTTTTGCAGCCTGGAAAGCCTTGGCATGTGGCCGTGAAGCCACAGTGCGTGTCTGTGACATCAGAGCGCTTTGGCAGCATGGAAAGGCCTGGAATGGCTGCAGGGGCCAGAGGTGAGTGCCTGTGACATCAGAGCTGTCCAGCAGCAGCAGGGAGACGGAGGGAATGTCACAGGCCATGCCCTGTGAGTTGCTGTGACAGCGTGGCTCCTTAGCAGTGTGCAGATTGCCGGGATGTTACCCTGCAGGCCCTGGCATTGCCCTTGTTGTGTGTGTTGTTTAGGAAGATAGAGAGAGCCCTGGCATGTCCCCCTGGAAGGCCAGGGAGTGGCAGTTGCAAAAGAGCTCCTTAGCACTTAGAGACACGTGGGATGTCCCCATGGAGGCACTGTGAGAGCCCGTGACCTCAGAGGTCTTGGGAAGCTGAGAGAGCCCCGGGATGCCATGGGATGTGAGCATGGGGAGCCTGTGGGCAGGTGTGATGTCCCTGCTTGTGCTGGTGCATCCCCCCCTGCCCTTTTTTCAGGCTGCAGCATGATATGAGAAATGCTGCTGAGGCCTTGGCCTTGACGAATGCAGCGGGGCTGAGGTGCTGTGGAGCTTCTGAGAAACGCTGTGTGCTGCCAGGAAGTGCTGTGTTCTAAGGTGCTCCTGCTTTTTTTGCCTGTTGAACAGACTTTGAAATTTGTTTTTGCCTGGATGGCATCACATTGGTGTTGTCCCGTGTTCAGGGAAAGCTGCCGATGAGAAGTGGGGCCAGGCTGAAGGCTTGTTGTGACTAAAGGCCATGCCTTGGGGCCCTGTAAGCAGGGGTGCCAAAGGAGGCCCTGGCAGCTGTGCTGGGCCGCAGCAGCGGTGAGCAGCAAAGTCCCTGTGCGTGGGGCCTCTGCCAGCCGGCAGCTGTCCCGTTTGCTGCACTCGGGGCATCCGCGAAGGAGCACGGCTCCTGGGCCCCCGATCCTGCCGCTCCCCGAGGCCTCAGGCTTTGGCCGCTGAGAAGATGGCAAGGCACGTGAAAGGAGTATTTCAGTAGCTTGGAGGGGAATTTTGCCTCCTAGAGCCTCTTTGTGTGCTTGTGGGAGTGCAGGTGTGCATGCGCTCTCTGCAATGTGGGAGAGGGGCTGCTCTGGTGGATTCAGAAGTGCTTTAGGTTTGTCCCTAAGTTAGGTCTCGAAGTTCCTGCAGTGCTATGGTAAGGGCTGTGTGGATCCTTTGCTGAGGTCTTGGGTTCCAGCTCAGTTCTAAGTGAAGCGTTGTGTAGTTGAAGTCCAGTTCAGTTGAAATGCTCTTAACTGCTGTTCCTGCCCTAAGCTGTTCATTTGAATTTGAGTTATCAAGTGAAGTGTTGCTCAAGCTGAAGTGCTCTTAAGGGAAGTGCTCTTGAGCCTTTGGGCCATGTTCTTCTTATCCTGACCCTTTCTCTTCTTTAGAGACACAGCCTCACGCACACGGACAGACAGACAGAGATAATTTGGGTTTGATTTCATTTTGGATTGATTGACTCTGGATTTTTGTTTGTTGCTTTTCCTCACTGTGCTTTAAGCATGGTATAAGTAGTAGAGTGAAGCTTAGCAAGGAAGCTTGTCCTGCTGTGGCTTTTCCATGAAATCTTTCTTTCCCGATAGCTTTCCTATGATTCTTGGAGTGATGTAAAAGTGCCTGTGCCATCACATCTCTTTAGCAGCGTGGAGCCACCTGGGATGTCAGCACCGAGGTGCTGGGAGTGAGTGCTTGTGACACCAGGGCTTCTGGGCAGCGTGTGGACTCCTGGCGTGTGCCTATGGCTGTCCTGGGACAGCCTGTGAGCTCAGTGCTCTTTTGAAAGCTGGATAGCTCTGGCGTGTCTCCAGGGAGTTCCTGTGCCAAGATGTGGCCTCGTGGCTCTTTGGCAGCCTGGAGATGGCTGGAGTGTGCCCAGGGGGCAAGTGTGAGTGTCAGGGACTTGCCCGCTCTTGAGGAGGATGGAGGGTGCAGGGATGTCCCCATGGAGGCCCTGTGAGTGCCTGTGAGCTGGTGGCACCTTAGCAGCGTGAGACTCGTGGGCTGTCAGCCCTGAGAGGCTGTTGAAGGCCGTGATGTGCGTGCAGAGAGGTTTGTCAAATGGGAGAGTTGTGGCATGTCCCTATGGAGCCGCTGGGGTTGTGTGTGCCCTCAGTGTTCTTGAGGAGCCTCGAGAGCCCTGGGATGGCCCCGTGGAAGCGCAGGGAGTGCCTGTGACATAGCAGCGGTGCCTGATGAGATCAAAGGGCCCTGGGATGTCAGCTTGGAATGGCTGTGAGTGCCTGAGAGCACACGTCTGTCTCTCATGGCCGGAGAGCTGTGGCAGGTGCCCATGGTAGGTGTGTGAGTGCAGGTGAGCTCAGGGCTCTGCAGAAGGCTGTAGGCCTGTGGGCTGTGAGGCTGGAAGGCCTGGGAGTGCTTTGGAGCTGAGTGCTCTGTAGCAGTCGGGAGCCGCCTGGGAGGTTGTAGCAGGATGCTTTGGGCCGGCTGCTTTGCCTTGGAACGTGGTGCAGGCACTTGGAGCATGTGCTATTTGCAAATGTCTCCAGGTGTCTTTCAGAGGGCCAGCGTGTGTTGTTTTGGCCTTGAATTCTGCTGAAAGTCCTTCTGGCAAGGAAGCCTGCATGAAGGTGCTGCTAGTGAGGCAAAGATCTGGCAGCTGAGCTGCTGCCGGGAGTTGCAGGCGTCTGCCTGACAGTCAGTCCCTTGAGAGTGTCAATGTGCAGTCAGTCCCCTTTCCTAGGGGAGGTTTTTCTAGCGTGTTCCTCCTTGGAGTGTGTGAGGGCTCCTGCTGGGGAAGTGGACAGCAAGCAAGGGCACTGTTGGTGGTGAAGGGAGAGAGAGCTGCCCAGGAGTGTTGGTGTGGTGAGTTACATGGAGCTCTACTTGGGAATTGGGTTTTTTTGCTTGCTGTAAGATATGACTGCTTTCCTATTGTTTTCATGGAGTGCACTCCATTGTACTCTGTGTAGGCTCCCAGGAGTAGGTTTAGCTTTTCTATGGAGTGGTCAGTAATTGGGATTGAGTTGTCTGTGTCGAATCATTTGTGTTAGGGAAGAGCTGCTTTTCTAGGAATAGATCAGATGGGCCATTTGTAAGTGCTGCGGGACAGAGTTACTTAAAGCACTGGCTTTAAGTGTGAGGCTGGGATTGGATGCAGCCGCCGCCAAGGCTCCTGTGTCTGAGAAGGAGTTGAGAAAGCCAAGGGCTGCTCTCTGGCCCTCGTGACTCAGTGGCCAGGCTGCTCTGGGAGGCTTTGTGTGAATCTGCCAGCACAGCAGCGACAGATGTCCCCGAGGAGCTTGTGTGAGTGCAGGTGAGATCAGAGCTCTTGAGCAGCCTGGAGAGCCTGGGGATGTGGCCACGGAGCCGCCAGGATATCTGGTGACCTCGGGGTTCCTATGAGCAGAGGGAGCACTAAGATGTGCCCATGGCACCTGTGTAAGTGCCTGTGGCTAAAGGGCTCTTTTGCAGCCTGGAGAGCCTTGGCATGTGGCCATGAAGCCACAGTGCGTGTCTGTGACATCAGAGCGCTTTGGCAGCATGGAAAGGCCTGGAATGGCTGCAGGGGCCAGAGGTGAGTGCCTGTGACATCAGAGCTGTCCAGCAGCAGCAGGGAGACGGAGGGAATGTCACAGGCCATGCCCTGTGAGTTGCTGTGACAGCGTGGCTCCTTAGCAGTGTGCAGATTGCCGGGATGTTACCCTGCAGGCCCTGGCATTGCCCTTGTTGTGTGTGTTGTTTAGGAAGATAGAGAGAGCCCTGGCATGTCCCCCTGGAAGGCCAGGGAGTGGCAGTTGCAAAAGAGCTCCTTAGCACTTAGAGACACGTGGGATGTCCCCATGGAGGCACTGTGAGAGCCCGTGACCTCAGAGGTCTTTGGAAGCTGAGAGAGCCCCGGGATGCCATGGGATGTGAGCATGGGGAGCCTGTGGGCAGGTGTGATGTCCCTGCTTGTGCTGATGCATCCCCCCCTGCCCTTTTTTCAGGCTGCAGCATGATATGAGAAATGCTGCTGAGGCCTTGGCCTTGACGAAGGCAGCAGGGCTGAGGTGCTGTGGAGCTTCTGAGAAACGCTGTGTGCTGCCAGGAAGTGCTGTGTTCTAAGGTGCTCCTGCTTTTTTTGCCTGTTGAACAGACTTTGAAATTTGTTTTTGCCTGGATGGCATCACATTGGTGTTGTCCCGTGTTCAGGGAAAGCTGCCGATGAGAAGTGGGGCCAGGCTGAAGGCTTGTTGTGACTAAAGGCCATGCCTTGGGGCCCTGTAAGCAGGGGTGCCAAAGGAGGCCCTGGCAGCTGTGCTGGGCCGCAGCAGCGGTGAGCAGCAAAGTCCCTGTGCGTGGGGCCTCTGCCAGCCGGCAGCTGTCCCATTTGCTGCACTCGGGGCATCCGCGAAGGAGCACGGCTCCTGGGCCCCCGATCCTGCCGCTCCCCGAGGCCTCAGGCTTTGGCCGCTGAGAAGATGGCAAGGCACGTGAAAGGAGTATTTCAGTAGCTTGGAGGGGAATTTTGCCTCCTAGAGCCTCTTTGTGTGCTTGTGGGAGTGCAGGTGTGCATGCGCTCTCTGCAATGTGGGAGAGGGGCTGCTCTGGTGGATTCAGAAGTGCTTTAGGTTTGTCCCTAAGTTAGGTCTCGAAGTTCCTGCAGTGCTATGGTAAGGGCTGTGTGGATCCTTTGCTGAGGTCTTGGGTTCCAGCTCAGTTCTAAGTGAAGCGTTGTGTAGTTGAAGTCCAGTTCAGTTGAAATGCTCTTAACTGCTGTTCCTGCCCTAAGCTGTTCATTTGAATTTGAGTTATCAAGTGAAGTGTTGCTCAAGCTGAAGTGCTCTTAAGGGAAGTGCTCTTGAGCCTTTGGGCCATGTTCTTCTTATCCTGACCCTTTCTCTTCTTTAGAGACACAGCCTCACGCACACGGACAGACAGACAGAGATAATTTGGGTTTGATTTCATTTTGGATTGATTGACTCTGGATTTTTGTTTGTTGCTTTTCCTCACTGTGCTTTAAGCATGGTATAAGTAGTAGAGTGAAGCTTAGCAAGGAAGCTTGTCCTGCTGTGGCTTTTCCATGAAATCTTTCTTTCCCGATAGCTTTCCTATGATTCTTGGAGTGATGTAAAAGTGCCTGTGCCATCACATCTCTTTAGCAGCGTGGAGCCACCTGGGATGTCAGCACCGAGGTGCTGGGAGTGAGTGCTTGTGACACCAGGGCTTCTGGGCAGCGTGTGGACTCCTGGCGTGTGCCTATGGCTGTCCTGGGACAGCCTGTGAGCTCAGTGCTCTTTTGAAAGCTGGATAGCTCTGGCGTGTCCCCAGGGAGTTCCTGTGCCAAGATGTGGCCTCGTGGCTCTTTGGCAGCCTGGAGATGGCTGGAGTGTGCCCAGGGGGCAAGTGTGAGTGTCAGGGACTTGCCCGCTCTTGAGGAGGATGGAGGGTGCAGGGATGTCCCCATGGAGGCCCTGTGAGTGCCTGTGAGCTGGTGGCACCTTAGCAGCGTGAGACTCGTGGGCTGTCAGCCCTGAGAGGCTGTTGAAGGCCGTGATGTGCGTGCAGAGAGGTTTGTCAAATGGGAGAGTCGTGGCATGTCCCTATGGAGCCGCTGGGGTTGTGTGTGCCCTCAGTGTTCTTGAGGAGCCTCGAGAGCCCTGGGATGGCCCCGTGGAAGCGCAGGGAGTGCCTGTGACATAGCAGCGGTGCCTGATGAGATCAAAGGGCCCTGGGATGTCAGCTTGGAATGGCTGTGAGCGCCTGAGAGCACACGTCTGTCTCTCATGGCTGGAGAGCTGTGGCAGGTGCCCATGGTAGGTGTGTGAGTGCAGGTGAGCTCAGGGCTCTGCAGAAGGCTGTAGGCCTGTGGGCTGTGAGGCTGGAAGGCCTGGGAGTGCTTTGGAGCTGAGTGCTCTGTAGCAGTCGGGAGCCGCCTGGGAGGTTGTAGCAGGATGCTTTGGGCCGGCTGCTTTGCCTTGGAACGTGGTGCAGGCACTTGGAGCATGTGCTATTTGCAAATGTCTCCAGGTGTCTTTCAGAGGGCCAGCGTGTGTTGTTTTGGCCTTGAATTCTGCTGAAAGTCCTTCTGGCAAGGAAGCCTGCATGAAGGTGCTGCTAGTGAGGCAAAGATCTGGCAGCTGAGCTGCTGCCGGGAGTTGCAGGCGTCTGCCTGACAGTCAGTCCCTTGAGAGTGTCAATGTGCAGTCAGTCCCCTTTCCTAGGGGAGGTTTTTCTAGCGTGTTCCTCCTTGGAGTGTGTGAGGGCTCCTGCTGGGGAAGTGGACAGCAAGCAAGGGCACTGTTGGTGGTGAAGGGAGAGAGAGCTGCCCAGGAGTGTTGGTGTGGTGAGTTACATGGAGCTCTACTTGGGAATTGGTGGGTTTTTTTGCTTGCTGTAAGATATGACTGCTTTCCTATTGTTTTCATAGAGTGCACTCCATTGTACTCTGTGTAGGCTCCCAGGAGTAGGTTTAGCTTTTCTATGGAGTGGTCAGTAATTGGGATTGAGTTGTCTGTGTCGAATCATTTGTGTTAGGGAAGAGCTGCTTTTCTAGGAATAGATCAGATGGGCCATTTGTAAGTGCTGCGGGACAGAGTTACTTAAAGCACTGGCTTTAAGTGTGAGGCTGGGATTGGATGCAGCCGCCGCCAAGGCTCCTGTGTCTGAGAAGGAGTTGAGAAAGCCAAGGGCTGCTCTCTGGCCCTCGTGACTCAGTGGCCAGGCTGCTCTGGAGCCTTTGTGTGAATCTGCCAGCACAGCAGCGACAGATGTCCCCGAGGAGCTTGTGTGAGTGCAGGTGAGATCAGAGCTCTTGAGCAGCCTGGAGAGCCTGGGGATGTGGCCACGGAGCCGCCAGGATATCTGGTGACCTCGGGGTTCCTATGAGCAGAGGGAGCACTAAGATGTGCCCATGGCACCTGTGTAAGTGCCTGTGGCTAAAGGGCTCTTTTGCAGCCTGGAGAGCCTTGGCATGTGGCCATGAAGCCACAGTGCATGTCTGTGACATCAGAGCGCTTTGGCAGCATGGAAAGGCCTGGAATGGCTGCAGGGGCCAGAGGTGAGTGCCTGTGACATCAGAGCTGTCCAGCAGCAGCAGGAGACGGAGGGAATGTCACAGGCCATGCCCTGTGAGTTGCTGTGACAGCGTGGCTCCTTAGCAGTGTGCAGATTGCCGGGATGTTACCCTGCAGGCCCTGGCATTGCCCTTGTTGTGTGTGTTGTTTAGGAAGATAGAGAGAGCCGTGGCATGTCCCCCTGGAAGGCCAGGGAGTGGCAGTTGCAAAAGAGCTCCTTAGCACTTAGAGACACGTGGGATGTCCCCATGGAGGCACTGTGAGAGCCCGTGACCTCAGAGGTCTTTGGAAGCTGAGAGAGCCCGGGATGCCATGGGATGTGAGCATGGGGAGCCTGTGGGCAGGTGTGATGTCCCTGCTTGTGCTGGTGCATCCCCCCCTGCCCTTTTTTCAGGCTGCAGCATGATATGAGAAATGCTGCTGAGGCCTTGGCCTTGACGAATGCAGCGGGGCTGAGGTGCTGTGGAGCTTCTGAGAAACGCTGTGTGCTGCCAGGAAGTGCTGTGTTCTAAGGTGCTCCTGCTTTTTTTGCCTGTTGAACAGACTTTGAAATTTGTTTTTGCCTGGATGGCATCACATTGGTGTTGTCCCGTGTTCAGGGAAAGCTGCCGATGAGAAGTGGGGCCAGGCTGAAGGCTTGTTGTGACTAAAGGCCATGCCTTGGGGCCCTGTAAGCAGGGGTGCCAAAGGAGGCCCTGGCAGCTGTGCTGGGCCGCAGCAGCGGTGAGCAGCAAAGTCCCTGTGCGTGGGGCCTCTGCCAGCCGGCAGCTGTCCCGTTTGCTGCACTCGGGGCATCCGCGAAGGAGCACGGCTCCTGGGCCCCCGATCCTGCCGCTCCCCGAGGCCTCAGGCTTTGGCCGCTGAGAAGATGGCAAGGCACGTGAAAGGAGTATTTCAGTAGCTTGGAGGGGAATTTTGCCTCGTAGAGCCTCTTTGTGTGCTTGTGGGAGTGCAGGTGTGCATGCGCTCTCTGCAATGTGGGAGAGGGGCTGCTCTGGTGGATTCAGAAGTGCTTTAGGTTTGTCCCTAAGTTAGGTCTCGAAGTTCCTGCAGTGCTATGGTAAGGGCTGTGTGGATCCTTTGCTGAGGTCTTGGGTTCCAGCTCAGTTCTAAGTGAAGCGTTGTGTAGTTGAAGTCCAGTTCAGTTGAAATGCTCTTAACTGCTGTTCCTGCCCTAAGCTGTTCATTTGAATTTGAGTTATCAAGTGAAGTGTTGCTCAAGCTGAAGTGCTCTTAAGGGAAGTGCTCTTGAGCCTTTGGGCCATGTTCTTCTTATCCTGACCCTTTCTCTTCTTTAGAGACACAGCCTCACGCACACGGACAGACAGACAGAGATAATTTGGGTTTGATTTCATTTTGGATTGATTGACTCTGGATTTTTGTTTGTTGCTTTTCCTCACTGTGCTTTAAGCATGGTATAAGTAGTAGAGTGAAGCTTAGCAAGGAAGCTTGTCCTGCTGTGGCTTTTCCATGAAATCTTTCTTTCCCGATAGCTTTCCTATGATTCTTGGAGTGATGTAAAAGTGCCTGTGCCATCACATCTCTTTAGCAGCGTGGAGCCACCTGGGATGTCAGCACCGAGGTGCTGGGAGTGAGTGCTTGTGACACCAGGGCTTCTGGGCAGCGTGTGGACTCCTGGCGTGTGCCTATGGCTGTCCTGGGACAGCCTGTGAGCTCAGTGCTCTTTTGAAAGCTGGATAGCTCTGGCGTGTCCCCAGGGAGTTCCTGTGCCAAGATGTGGCCTCGTGGCTCTTTGGCAGCCTGGAGATGGCTGGAGTGTGCCCAGGGGGCAAGTGTGAGTGTCAGGGACTTGCCCGCTCTTGAGGAGGATGGAGGGTGCAGGGATGTCCCCATGGAGGCCCTGTGAGTGCCTGTGAGCTGGTGGCACCTTAGCAGCGTGAGACTCGTGGGCTGTCAGCCCTGAGAGGCTGTTGAAGGCCGTGATGTGCGTGCAGAGAGGTTTGTCAAATGGGAGAGTCGTGGCATGTCCCTATGGAGCCGCTGGGGTTGTGTGTGCCCTCAGTGTTCTTGAGGAGCCTCGAGAGCCCTGGGATGGCCCCGTGGAAGCGCAGGGAGTGCCTGTGACATAGCAGCGGTGCCTGATGAGATCAAAGGGCCCTGGGATGTCAGCTTGGAATGGCTGTGAGTGCCTGAGAGCACACGTCTGTCTCTCATGGCCGGAGAGCTGTGGCAGGTGCCCATGGTAGGTGTGTGAGTGCAGGTGAGCTCAGGGCTCTGCAGAAGGCTGTAGGCCTGTGGGCTGTGAGGCTGGAAGGCCTGGGAGTGCTTTGGAGCTGAGTGCTCTGTAGCAGTCGGGAGCCGCCTGGGAGGTTGTAGCAGGATGCTTTGGGCCGGCTGCTTTGCCTTGGAACGTGGTGCAGGCACTTGGAGCATGTGCTATTTGCAAATGTCTCCAGGTGTCTTTCAGAGGGCCAGCGTGTGTTGTTTTGGCCTTGAATTCTGCTGAAAGTCCTTCTGGCAAGGAAGCCTGCATGAAGGTGCTGCTAGTGAGGCAAAGATCTGGCAGCTGAGCTGCTGCCGGGAGTTGCAGGCGTCTGCCTGACAGTCAGTCCCTTGAGAGTGTCAATGTGCAGTCAGTCCCCTTTCCTAGGGGAGGTTTTTCTAGCGTGTTCCTCCTTGGAGTGTGTGAGGGCTCGTGCTGGGGAAGTGGACAGCAAGCAAGGGCACTGTTGGTGGTGAAGGGAGAGAGAGCTGCCCAGGAGTGTTGGTGTGGTGAGTTACATGGAGCTCTACTTGGGAATTGGGTTTTTTTGCTTGCTGTAAGATATGACTGCTTTCCTATTGTTTTCATAGAGTGCACTCCATTGTACTCTGTGTAGGCTCCCAGGAGTAGGTTTAGCTTTTCTATGGAGTGGTCAGTAATTGGGATTGAGTTGTCTGTGTCGAATCATTTGTGTTAGGGAAGAGCTGCTTTTCTAGGAATAGATCAGATGGGCCATTTGTAAGTGCTGCGGGACAGAGTTACTTAAAGCACTGGCTTTAAGTGTGAGGCTGGGATTGGATGCAGCCGCCGCCAAGGCTCCTGTGTCTGAGAAGGAGTTGAGAAAGCCAAGGGCTGCTCTCTGGCCCTCGTGACTCAGTGGCCAGGCTGCTCTGGGAGCCTTTGTGTGAATCTGCCAGCACAGCAGCGACAGATGTCCCCGAGGAGCTTGTGTGAGTGCAGGTGAGATCAGAGCTCTTGAGCAGCCTGGAGAGCCTGGGGATGTGGCCACGGAGCCGCCAGGATATCTGGTGACCTCGGGGTTCCTATGAGCAGAGGGAGCACTAAGATGTGCCCATGGCACCTGTGTAAGTGCCTGTGGCTAAAGGGCTCTTTTGCAGCCTGGAGAGCCTTGGCATGTGGCCATGAAGCCACAGTGCGTGTCTGTGACATCAGAGCGCTTTGGCAGCATGGAAAGGCCTGGAATGGCTGCAGGGGCCAGAGGTGAGTGCCTGTGACATCAGAGCTGTCCAGCAGCAGCAGGGAGACGGAGGGAATGTCACAGGCCATGCCCTGTGAGTTGCTGTGACAGCGTGGCTCCTTAGCAGTGTGCAGATTGCCGGGATGTTACCCTGCAGGCCCTGGCATTGCCCTTGTTGTGTGTGTTGTTTAGGAAGATAGAGAGAGCCCTGGCATGTCCCCCTGGAAGGCCAGGGAGTGGCAGTTGCAAAAGAGCTCCTTAGCACTTAGAGACACGTGGGATGTCCCCATGGAGGCACTGTGAGAGCCCGTGACCTCAGAGGTCTTTGGAAGCTGAGAGAGCCCTGGGATGCCATGGGATGTGAGCATGGGGAGCCTGTGGGCAGGTGTGATGTCCCTGCTTGTGCTGATGCATCCCCCCCTGCCCTTTTTTCAGGCTGCAGCATGATATGAGAAATGCTGCTGAGGCCTTGGCCTTGACGAATGCAGCAGGGCTGAGGGGCTGTGGAGCTTCTGAGAAACGCTGTGTGCTGCCAGGAAGTGCTGTGTTCTAAGGTGCTCCTGCTTTTTTTGCCTGTTGAACAGACTTTGAAATTTGTTTTTGCCTGGATGGCATCACATTGGTGTTGTCCCGTGTTCAGGGAAAGCTGCCGATGAGAAGTGGGGCCAGGCTGAAGGCTTGTTGTGACTAAAGGCCATGCCTTGGGGCCCTGTAAGCAGGGGTGCCAAAGGAGGCCCTGGCAGCTGTGCTGGGCCGCAGCAGCGGTGAGCAGCAAAGTCCCTGTGCGTGGGGGCCTCTGCCAGCCGGCAGCTGTCCCGTTTGCTGCACTCGGGGCATCCGCGAAGGAGCACGGCTCCTGGGCCCCCGATCCTGCCGCTCCCGGAGGCCTCAGGCTTTGGCCGCTGAGAAGATGGCAAGGCACGTGAAAGGAGTATTTCAGTAGCTTGGAGGGGAATTTTGCCTCGTAGAGCCTCTTTGTGTGCTTGTGGGAGTGCAGGTGTGCATGCGCTCTCTGCAATGTGGGAGAGGGGCTGCTCTGGTGGATTCAGAAGTGCTTTAGGTTTGTCCCTAAGTTAGGTCTCGAAGTTCCTGCAGTGCTATGGTAAGGGCTGTGTGGATCCTTTGCTGAGGTCTTGGGTTCCAGCTCAGTTCTAAGTGAAGCGTTGTGTAGTTGAAGTCCAGTTCAGTTGAAATGCTCTTAACTGCGTTCCTGCCCTAAGCTGTTCATTTGAATTTGAGTTATCAAGTGAAGTGTTGCTCAAGCTGAAGTGCTCTTAAGGGAAGTGCTCTTGAGCCTTTGGGCCATGTTCTTCTTATCCTGACCCTTTCTCTTCTTTAGAGACACAGCCTCACGCACACGGACAGACAGACAGAGATAATTTGGGTTTGATTTCATTTTGGATTGATTGACTCTGGATTTTTGTTTGTTGCTTTTCCTCACTGTGCTTTAAGCATGGTATAAGTAGTAGAGTGAAGCTTAGCAAGGAAGCTTGTCCTGCTGTGGCTTTTCCATGAAATCTTTCTTTCCCGATAGCTTTCCTATGATTCTTGGAGTGATGTAAAAGTGCCTGTGCCATCACATCTCTTTAGCAGCGTGGAGCCACCTGGGATGTCAGCACCGAGGTGCTGGGAGTGAGTGCTTGTGACACCAGGGCTTCTGGGCAGCGTGTGGACTCCTGGCGTGTGCCTATGGCTGTCCTGGGACAGCCTGTGAGCTCAGTGCTCTTTTGAAAGCTGGATAGCTCTGGCGTGTCCCCAGGGAGTTCCTGTGCCAAGATGTGGCCTCGTGGCTCTTTGGCAGCCTGGAGATGGCTGGAGTGTGCCCAGGGGGCAAGTGTGAGTGTCAGGGACTTGCCCGCTCTTGAGGAGGATGGAGGGTGCAGGGATGTCCCCATGGAGGCCCTGTGAGTGCCTGTGAGCTGGTGGCACCTTAGCAGCGTGAGACTCGTGGGCTGTCAGCCCTGAGAGGCTGTTGAAGGCCGTGATGTGCGTGCAGAGAGGTTTGTCAAATGGGAGAGTCGTGGCATGTCCCTATGGAGCCGCTGGGGTTGTGTGTGCCCTCAGTGTTCTTGAGGAGCCTCGAGAGCCCTGGGATGGCCCCGTGGAAGCGCAGGGAGTGCCTGTGACATAGCAGCGGTGCCTGATGAGATCAAAGGGCCCTGGGATGTCAGCTTGGAATGGCTGTGAGTGCCTGAGAGCACACATCTGTCTCTCATGGCTGGAGAGCTGTGGCAGGTGCCCATGGTAGGTGTGTGAGTGCAGGTGAGCTCAGGGCTCTGCAGAAGGCTGTAGGCCTGTGGGCTGTGAGGCTGGAAGGCCTGGGAGTGCTTTGGAGCTGAGTGCTCTGTAGCAGTCGGGAGCCGCCTGGGAGGTTGTAGCAGGATGCTTTGGGCCGGCTGCTTTGCCTTGGAACGTGGTGCAGGCACTTGGAGCATGTGCTATTTGCAAATGTCTCCAGGTGTCTTTCAGAGGGCCAGCGTGTGTTGTTTTGGCCTTGAATTCTGCTGAAAGTCCTTCTGGCAAGGAAGCCTGCATGAAGGTGCTGCTAGTGAGGCAAAGATCTGGCAGCTGAGCTGCTGCCGGGAGTTGCAGGCGTCTGCCTGACAGTCAGTCCCTTGAGAGTGTCAATGTGCAGTCAGTCCCCTTTCCTAGGGGAGGTTTTTCTAGCGTGTTCCTCCTTGGAGTGTGTGAGGGCTCGTGCTGGGGAAGTGGACAGCAAGCAAGGGCACTGTTGGTGGTGAAGGGAGAGAGAGCTGCCCAGGAGTGTTGGTGTGGTGAGTTACATGGAGCTCTACTTGGGAATTGGGTTTTTTTGCTTGCTGTAAGATATGACTGCTTTCCTATTGTTTTCATAGAGTGCACTCCATTGTACTCTGTGTAGGCTCCCAGGAGTAGGTTTAGCTTTTCTATGGAGTGGTCAGTAATTGGGATTGAGTTGTCTGTGTCGAATCATTTGTGTTAGGGAAGAGCTGCTTTTCTAGGAATAGATCAGATGGGCCATTTGTAAGTGCTGCGGGACAGAGTTACTTAAAGCACTGGCTTTAAGTGTGAGGCTGGGATTGGATGCAGCCGCCGCCAAGGCTCCTGTGTCTGAGAAGGAGTTGAGAAAGCCAAGGGCTGCTCTCTGGCCCTCGTGACTCAGTGGCCAGGCTGCTCTGGGAGCCTTTGTGTGAATCTGCCAGCACAGCAGCGACAGATGTCCCCGAGGAGCTTGTGTGAGTGCAGGTGAGATCAGAGCTCTTGAGCAGCCTGGAGAGCCTGGGGATGTGGCCACGGAGCCGCCAGGATATCTGGTGACCTCGGGGTTCCTATGAGCAGAGGGAGCACTAAGATGTGCCCATGGCACCTGTGTAAGTGCCTGTGGCTAAAGGGCTCTTTTGCAGCCTGGAGAGCCTTGGCATGTGGCCATGAAGCCACAGTGCGTGTCTGTGACATCAGAGCGCTTTGGCAGCATGGAAAGGCCTGGAATGGCTGCAGGGGCCAGAGGTGAGTGCCTGTGACATCAGAGCTGTCCAGCAGCAGCAGGGAGACGGAGGGAATGTCACAGGCCATGCCCTGTGAGTTGCTGTGACAGCGTGGCTCCTTAGCAGTGTGCAGATTGCCGGGATGTTACCCTGCAGGCCCTGGCATTGCCCTTGTTGTGTGTGTTGTTTAGGAAGATAGAGAGAGCCGTGGCATGTCCCCCTGGAAGGCCAGGGAGTGGCAGTTGCAAAAGAGCTCCTTAGCACTTAGAGACACGTGGGATGTCCCCATGGAGGCACTGTGAGAGCCCGTGACCTCAGAGGTCTTTGGAAGCTGAGAGAGCCCCGGGATGCCATGGGATGTGAGCATGGGGAGCCTGTGGGCAGGTGTGATGTCCCTGCTTGTGCTGGTGCATCCCCCCCTGCCCTTTTTTCAGGCTGCAGCATGATATGAGAAATGCTGCTGAGGCCTTGGCCTTGACGAATGCAGCGGGGCTGAGGTGCTGTGGAGC
The DNA here is from genome assembly GCA_036785705.1 of Acanthornis magna. Classification (NCBI taxonomy): domain Eukaryota; kingdom Metazoa; phylum Chordata; class Aves; order Passeriformes; family Acanthizidae; genus Acanthornis; species Acanthornis magna. The sequence continues at coordinate 51,988 of JAWUZG010001203.1, forward strand.
TTCTGAGAAACGCTGTGTGCTGCCAGGAAGTGCTGTGTTCTAAGGTGCTCCTGCTTTTTTTGTCTGTTGAACAGACTTTGAAATTTGTTTTTGCCTGGATGGCATCACATTGGTGTTGTCCCGTGTTCAGGGAAAGCTGCCGATGAGAAGTGGGGCCAGGCTGAAGGCTTGTTGTGACTAAAGGCCATGCCTTGGGGCCCTGTAAGCAGGGGTGCCAAAGGAGGCCCTGGCAGCTGTGCTGGGCCGCAGCAGCGGTGAGCAGCAAAGTCCCTGTGCGTGGGGCCTCTGCCAGCCGGCAGCTGTCCCGTTTGCTGCACTCGGGGCATCCGCGAAGGAGCACGGCTCCTGGGCCCCCGATCCTGCCGCTCCCGGAGGCCTCAGGCTTTGGCCGCTGAGAAGATGGCAAGGCACGTGAAAGGAGTATTTCAGTAGCTTGGAGGGGAATTTTGCCTCGTAGAGCCTCTTTGTGTGCTTGTGGGAGTGCAGGTGTGCATGCGCTCTCTGCAATGTGGGAGAGGGGCTGCTCTGGTGGATTCAGAAGTGCTTTAGGTTTGTCCCTAAGTTAGGTCTTGAAGTTCCTGCAGTGCTATGGTAAGGGCTGTGTGGATCCTTTGCTGAGGTCTTGGGTTCCAGCTCAGTTCTAAGTGAAGCGTTGTGTAGTTGAAGTCCAGTTCAGTTGAAATGCTCTTAACTGCTGTTCCTGCCCTAAGCTGTTCATTTGAATTTGAGTTATCAAGTGAAGTGTTGCTCAAGCTGAAGTGCTCTTAAGGGAAGTGCTCTTGAGCCTTTGGGCCATGTTCTTCTTATCCTGACCCTTTCTCTTCTTTAGAGACACAGCCTCACGCACACGGACAGACAGACAGAGATAATTTGGGTTTGATTTCATTTTGGATTGATTGACTCTGGATTTTTGTTTGTTGCTTTTCCTCACTGTGCTTTGAGCATGGTATAAGTAGTAGAGTGAAGCTTAGCAAGGAAGCTTGTCCTGCTGTGGCTTTTCCATGAAATCTTTCTTTCCCGATAGCTTTCCTATGATTCTTGGAGTGATGTAAAAGTGCCTGTGCCATCACATCTCTTTAGCAGCGTGGAGCCACCTGGGATGTCAGCACCGAGGTGCTGGGAGTGAGTGCTTGTGACACCAGGGCTTCTGGGCAGCGTGTGGACTCCTGGCGTGTGCCTATGGCTGTCCTGGGACAGCCTGTGAGCTCAGTGCTCTTTTGAAAGCTGGATAGCTCTGGCGTGTCCCCAGGGAGTTCCTGTGCCAAGATGTGGCCTCGTGGCTCTTTGGCAGCCTGGAGATGGCTGGAGTGTGCCCAGGGGGCAAGTGTGAGTGTCAGGGACTTGCCCGCTCTTGAGGAGGATGGAGGGTGCAGGGATGTCCCCATGGAGGCCCTGTGAGTGCCTGTGAGCTGGTGGCACCTTAGCAGCGTGAGACTCGTGGGCTGTCAGCCCTGAGAGGCTGTTGAAGGCCGTGATGTGCGTGCAGAGAGGTTTGTCAAATGGGAGAGTCGTGGCATGTCCCTATGGAGCCGCTGGGGTTGTGTGTGCCCTCAGTGTTCTTGAGGAGCCTCGAGAGCCCTGGGATGGCCCCGTGGAAGCGCAGGGAGTGCCTGTGACATAGCAGCGGTGCCTGATGAGATCAAAGGGCCCTGGGATGTCAGCTTGGAATGGCTGTGAGTGCCTGAGAGCACACGTCTGTCTCTCATGGCTGGAGAGCTGTGGCAGGTGCCCATGGTAGGTGTGTGAGTGCAGGTGAGCTCAGGGCTCTGCAGAAGGCTGTAGGCCTGTGGGCTGTGAGGCTGGAAGGCCTGGGAGTGCTTTGGAGCTGAGTGCTCTGTAGCAGTCGGGAGCCGCCTGGGAGGTTGTAGCAGGATGCTTTGGGCCGGCTGCTTTGCCTTGGAACGTGGTGCAGGCACTTGGAGCATGTGCTATTTGCAAATGTCTCCAGGTGTCTTTCAGAGGGCCAGCGTGTGTTGTTTTGGCCTTGAATTCTGCTGAAAGTCCTTCTGGCAAGGAAGCCTGCATGAAGGTGCTGCTAGTGAGGCAAAGATCTGGCAGCTGAGCTGCTGCCGGGAGTTGCAGGCATCTGCCTGACAGTCAGTCCCTTGAGAGTGTCAATGTGCAGTCAGTCCCCTTTCCTAGGGGAGGTTTTTCTAGCGTGTTCCTCCTTGGAGTGTGTGAGGGCTCCTGCTGGGGAAGTGGACAGCAAGCAAGGGCACTGTTGGTGGTGAAGGGAGAGAGAGCTGCCCAGGAGTGTTGGTGTGGTGAGTTACATGGAGCTCTACTTGGGAATTGGGTTTTTTTGCTTGCTGTAAGATATGACTGCTTTCCTATTGTTTTCATGGAGTGCACTCCATTGTACTCTGTGTAGGCTCCCAGGAGTAGGTTTAGCTTTTCTATGGAGTGGTCAGTAATTGGGATTGAGTTGTCTGTGTCGAATCATTTGTGTTAGGGAAGAGCTGCTTTTCTAGGAATAGATCAGATGGGCCATTTGTAAGTGCTGCGGGACAGAGTTACTTAAAGCACTGGCTTTAAGTGTGAGGCTGGGATTGGATGCAGCCGCCGCCAAGGCTCCTGTGTCTGAGAAGGAGTTGAGAAAGCCAAGGGCTGCTCTCTGGCCCTCGTGACTCAGTGGCCAGGCTGCTCTGGGAGGCTTTGTGTGAATCTGCCAGCACAGCAGCGACAGATGTCCCCGAGGAGCTTGTGTGAGTGCAGGTGAGATCAGAGCTCTTGAGCAGCCTGGAGAGCCTGGGGATGTGGCCACGGAGCCGCCAGGATATCTGGTGACCTCGGGGTTCCTATGAGCAGAGGGAGCACTAAGATGTGCCCATGGCACCTGTGTAAGTGCCTGTGGCTAAAGGGCTCTTTTGCAGCCTGGAGAGCCTTGGCATGTGGCCATGAAGCCACAGTGCGTGTCTGTGACATCAGAGCGCTTTGGCAGCATGGAAAGGCCTGGAATGGCTGCAGGGGCCAGAGGTGAGTGCCTGTGACATCAGAGCTGTCCAGCAGCAGCAGGGAGACGGAGGGAATGTCACAGGCCATGCCCTGTGAGTTGCTGTGACAGCGTGGCTCCTTAGCAGTGTGCAGATTGCCGGGATGTTACCCTGCAGGCCCTGGCATTGCCCTTGTTGTGTGTGTTGTTTAGGAAGATAGAGAGAGCCCTGGCATGTCCCCCTGGAAGGCCAGGGAGTGGCAGTTGCAAAAGAGCTCCTTAGCACTTAGAGACACGTGGGATGTCCCCATGGAGGCACTGTGAGAGCCCGTGACCTCAGAGGTCTTTGGAAGCTGAGAGAGCCCCGGGATGCCATGGGATGTGAGCATGGGGAGCCTGTGGGCAGGTGTGATGTCCCTGCTTGTGCTGGTGCATCCCCCCCTGCCCTTTTTTCAGGCTGCAGCATGATATGAGAAATGCTGCTGAGGCCTTGGCCTTGACGAATGCAGCGGGGCTGAGGTGCTGTGGAGCTTCTGAGAAACGCTGTGTGCTGCCAGGAAGTGCTGTGTTCTAAGGTGCTCCTGCTTTTTTTGCCTGTTGAACAGACTTTGAAATTTGTTTTTGCCTGGATGGCATCACATTGGTGTTGTCCCGTGTTCAGGGAAAGCTGCCGATGAGAAGTGGGGCCAGGCTGAAGGCTTGTTGTGACTAAAGGCCATGCCTTGGGGCCCTGTAAGCAGGGGTGCCAAAGGAGGCCCTGGCAGCTGTGCTGGGCCGCAGCAGCGGTGAGCAGCAAAGTCCCTGTGCGTGGGGCCTCTGCCAGCCGGCAGCTGTCCCGTTTGCTGCACTCGGGGCATCCGCGAAGGAGCACGGCTCCTGGGCCCCCGATCCTGCCGCTCCCGGAGGCCTCAGGCTTTGGCCGCTGAGAAGATGGCAAGGCACGTGAAAGGAGTATTTCAGTAGCTTGGAGGGGAATTTTGCCTCGTAGAGCCTCTTTGTGTGCTTGTGGGAGTGCAGGTGTGCATGCGCTCTCTGCAATGTGGGAGAGGGGCTGCTCTGGTGGATTCAGAAGTGCTTTAGGTTTGTCCCTAAGTTAGGTCTCGAAGTTCCTGCAGTGCTATGGTAAGGGCTGTGTGGATCCTTTGCTGAGGTCTTGGGTTCCAGCTCAGTTCTAAGTGAAGCGTTGTGTAGTTGAAGTCCAGTTCAGTTGAAATGCTCTTAACTGCTGTTCCTGCCCTAAGCTGTTCATTTGAATTTGAGTTATCAAGTGAAGTGTTGCTCAAGCTGAAGTGCTCTTAAGGGAAGTGCTCTTGAGCCTTTGGGCCATGTTCTTCTTATCCTGACCCTTTCTCTTCTTTAGAGACACAGCCTCACGCACACGGACAGACAGACAGAGATAATTTGGGTTTGATTTCATTTTGGATTGATTGACTCTGGATTTTTGTTTGTTGCTTTTCCTCACTGTGCTTTAAGCATGGTATAAGTAGTAGAGTGAAGCTTAGCAAGGAAGCTTGTCCTGCTGTGGCTTTTCCATGAAATCTTTCTTTCCCGATAGCTTTCCTATGATTCTTGGAGTGATGTAAAAGTGCCTGTGCCATCACATCTCTTTAGCAGCGTGGAGCCACCTGGGATGTCAGCACCGAGGTGCTGGGAGTGAGTGCTTGTGACACCAGGGCTTCTGGGCAGCGTGTGGACTCCTGGCGTGTGCCTATGGCTGTCCTGGGACAGCCTGTGAGCTCAGTGCTCTTTTGAAAGCTGGATAGCTCTGGCGTGTCTCCAGGGAGTTCCTGTGCCAAGATGTGGCCTCGTGGCTGTTTGGCAGCCTGGAGATGGCTGGAGTGTGCCCAGGGGGCAAGTGTGAGTGTCAGGGACTTGCCCGCTCTTGAGGAGGATGGAGGGTGCAGGGATGTCCCCATGGAGGCCCTGTGAGTGCCTGTGAGCTGGTGGCACCTTAGCAGCGTGAGACTCGTGGGCTGTCAGCCCTGAGAGGCTGTTGAAGGCCGTGATGTGCGTGCAGAGAGGTTTGTCAAATGGGAGAGTCGTGGCATGTCCCTATGGAGCCGCTGGGGTTGTGTGTGCCCTCAGTGTTCTTGAGGAGCCTCGAGAGCCCTGGGATGGCCCCGTGGAAGCGCAGGGAGTGCCTGTGACATAGCAGCGGTGCCTGATGAGATCAAAGGGCCCTGGGATGTCAGCTTGGAATGGCTGTGAGTGCCTGAGAGCACACGTCTGTCTCTCATGGCCGGAGAGCTGTGGCAGGTGCCCATGGTAGGTGTGTGAGTGCAGGTGAGCTCAGGGCTCTGCAGAAGGCTGTAGGCCTGTGGGCTGTGAGGCTGGAAGGCCTGGGAGTGCTTTGGAGCTGAGTGCTCTGTAGCAGTCGGGAGCCGCCTGGGAGGTTGTAGCAGGATGCTTTGGGCCGGCTGCTTTGCCTTGGAACGTGGTGCAGGCACTTGGAGCATGTGCTATTTGCAAATGTCTCCAGGTGTCTTTCAGAGGGCCAGCGTGTGTTGTTTTGGCCTTGAATTCTGCTGAAAGTCCTTCTGGCAAGGAAGCCTGCATGAAGGTGCTGCTAGTGAGGCAAAGATCTGGCAGCTGAGCTGCTGCCGGGAGTTGCAGGCGTCTGCCTGACAGTCAGTCCCTTGAGAGTGTCAATGTGCAGTCAGTCCCCTTTCCTAGGGGAGGTTTTTCTAGCGTGTTCCTCCTTGGAGTGTGTGAGGGCTCGTGCTGGGGAAGTGGACAGCAAGCAAGGGCACTGTTGGTGGTGAAGGGAGAGAGAGCTGCCCAGGAGTGTTGGTGTGGTGAGTTACATGGAGCTCTACTTGGGAATTGGGTTTTTTTGCTTGCTGTAAGATATGACTGCTTTCCTATTGTTTTCATAGAGTGCACTCCATTGTACTCTGTGTAGGCTCCCAGGAGTAGGTTTAGCTTTTCTATGGAGTGGTCAGTAATTGGGATTGAGTTGTCTGTGTCGAATCATTTGTGTTAGGGAAGAGCTGCTTTTCTAGGAATAGATCAGATGGGCCATTTGTAAGTGCTGCGGGACAGAGTTACTTAAAGCACTGGCTTTAAGTGTGAGGCTGGGATTGGATGCAGCCGCCGCCAAGGCTCCTGTGTCTGAGAAGGAGTTGAGAAAGCCAAGGGCTGCTCTCTGGCCCTCGTGACTCAGTGGCCAGGCTGCTCTGGGAGCCTTTGTGTGAATCTGCCAGCACAGCAGCGACAGATGTCCCCGAGGAGCTTGTGTGAGTGCAGGTGAGATCAGAGCTCTTGAGCAGCCTGGAGAGCCTGGGGATGTGGCCACGGAGCCGCCAGGATATCTGGTGACCTCGGGGTTCCTATGAGCAGAGGGAGCACTAAGATGTGCCCATGGCACCTGTGTAAGTGCCTGTGGCTAAAGGGCTCTTTTGCAGCCTGGAGAGCCTTGGCATGTGGCCATGAAGCCACAGTGCATGTCTGTGACATCAGAGCGCTTTGGCAGCATGGAAAGGCCTGGAATGGCTGCAGGGGCCAGAGGTGAGTGCCTGTGACATCAGAGCTGTCCAGCAGCAGCAGGGAGACGGAGGGAATGTCACAGGCCATGCCCTGTGAGTTGCTGTGACAGCGTGGCTCCTTAGCAGTGTGCAGATTGCCGGGATGTTACCCTGCAGGCCCTGGCATTGCCCTTGTTGTGTGTGTTGTTTAGGAAGATAGAGAGAGCCCTGGCATGTCCCCCTGGAAGGCCAGGGAGTGGCAGTTGCAAAAGAGCTCCTTAGCACTTAGAGACACGTGGGATGTCCCCATGGAGGCACTGTGAGAGCCCGTGACCTCAGAGGTCTTTGGAAGCTGAGAGAGCCCCGGGATGCCATGGGATGTGAGCATGGGGAGCCTGTGGGCAGGTGTGATGTCCCTGCTTGTGCTGATGCATCCCCCCCTGCCCTTTTTTCAGGCTGCAGCATGATATGAGAAATGCTGCTGAGGCCTTGGCCTTGACGAATGCAGCAGGGCTGAGGGGCTGTGGAGCTTCTGAGAAACGCTGTGTGCTGCCAGGAAGTGCTGTGTTCTAAGGTGCTCCTGCTTTTTTTGCCTGTTGAACAGACTTTGAAATTTGTTTTTGCCTGGATGGCATCACATTGGTGTTGTCCCGTGTTCAGGGAAAGCTGCCGATGAGAAGTGGGGCCAGGCTGAAGGCTTGTTGTGACTAAAGGCCATGCCTTGGGGCCCTGTAAGCAGGGGTGCCAAAGGAGGCCCTGGCAGCTGTGCTGGGCCGCAGCAGCGGTGAGCAGCAAAGTCCCTGTGCGTGGGGCCTCTGCCAGCCGGCAGCTGTCCCGTTTGCTGCACTCGGGGCATCCGCGAAGGAGCACGGCTCCTGGGCCCCCGATCCTGCCGCTCCCGGAGGCCTCAGGCTTTGGCCGCTGAGAAGATGGCAAGGCACGTGAAAGGAGTATTTCAGTAGCTTGGAGGGGAATTTTGCCTCGTAGAGCCTCTTTGTGTGCTTGTGGGAGTGCAGGTGTGCATGCGCTCTCTGCAATGTGGGAGAGGGGCTGCTCTGGTGGATTCAGAAGTGCTTTAGGTTTGTCCCTAAGTTAGGTCTCGAAGTTCCTGCAGTGCTATGGTAAGGGCTGTGTGGATCCTTTGCTGAGGTCTTGGGTTCCAGCTCAGTTCTAAGTGAAGCGTTGTGTAGTTGAAGTCCAGTTCAGTTGAAATGCTCTTAACTGCTGTTCCTGCCCTAAGCTGTTCATTTGAATTTGAGTTATCAAGTGAAGTGTTGCTCAAGCTGAAGTGCTCTTAAGGGAAGTGCTCTTGAGCCTTTGGGCCATGTTCTTCTTATCCTGACCCTTTCTCTTCTTTAGAGACACAGCCTCACGCACACGGACAGACAGACAGAGATAATTTGGGTTTGATTTCATTTTGGATTGATTGACTCTGGATTTTTGTTTGTTGCTTTTCCTCACTGTGCTTTAAGCATGGTATAAGTAGTAGAGTGAAGCTTAGCAAGGAAGCTTGTCCTGCTGTGGCTTTTCCATGAAATCTTTCTTTCCCGATAGCTTTCCTATGATTCTTGGAGTGATGTGCAAGTGCCTGTGCCATCACATCTCTTTAGCAGCGTGGAGCCACCTGGGATGTCAGCACCGAGGTGCTGGGAGTGAGTGCTTGTGACACCAGGGCTTCTGGGCAGCGTGTGGACTCCTGGCGTGTGCCTATGGCTGTCCTGGGACAGCCTGTGAGCTCAGTGCTCTTTTGAAAGCTGGATAGCTCTGGCGTGTCCCCAGGGAGTTCCTGTGCCAAGATGTGGCCTCGTGGCTGTTTGGCAGCCTGGAGATGGCTGGAGTGTGCCCAGGGGGCAAGTGTGAGTGTCAGGGACTTGCCCGCTCTTGAGGAGGATGGAGGGTGCAGGGATGTCCCCATGGAGGCCCTGTGAGTGCCTGTGAGCTGGTGGCACCTTAGCAGCGTGAGACTCGTGGGCTGTCAGCCCTGAGAGGCTGTTGAAGGCCGTGATGTGCGTGCAGAGAGGTTTGTCAAATGGGAGAGTCGTGGCATGTCCCTATGGAGCCGCTGGGGTTGTGTGTGCCCTCAGTGTTCTTGAGGAGCCTCGAGAGCCCTGGGATGGCCCCGTGGAAGCGCAGGGAGTGCCTGTGACATAGCAGCGGTGCCTGATGAGATCAAAGGGCCCTGGGATGTCAGCTTGGAATGGCTGTGAGTGCCTGAGAGCACACGTCTGTCTCTCATGGCCGGAGAGCTGTGGCAGGTGCCCATGGTAGGTGTGTGAGTGCAGGTGAGCTCAGGGCTCTGCAGAAGGCTGTAGGCCTGTGGGCTGTGAGGCTGGAAGGCCTGGGAGTGCTTTGGAGCTGAGTGCTCTGTAGCAGTCGGGAGCCGCCTGGGAGGTTGTAGCAGGATGCTTTGGGCCGGCTGCTTTGCCTTGGAACGTGGTGCAGGCACTTGGAGCATGTGCTATTTGCAAATGTCTCCAGGTGTCTTTCAGAGGGCCAGCGTGTGTTGTTTTGGCCTTGAATTCTGCTGAAAGTCCTTCTGGCAAGGAAGCCTGCATGAAGGTGCTGCTAGTGAGGCAAAGATCTGGCAGCTGAGCTGCTGCCGGGAGTTGCAGGCGTCTGCCTGACAGTCAGTCCCTTGAGAGTGTCAATGTGCAGTCAGTCCCCTTTCCTAGGGGAGGTTTTTCTAGCGTGTTCCTCCTTGGAGTGTGTGAGGGCTCGTGCTGGGGAAGTGGACAGCAAGCAAGGGCACTGTTGGTGGTGAAGGGAGAGAGAGCTGCCCAGGAGTGTTGGTGTGGTGAGTTACATGGAGCTCTACTTGGGAATTGGGTTTTTTTGCTTGCTGTAAGATATGACTGCTTTCCTATTGTTTTCATAGAGTGCACTCCATTGTACTCTGTGTAGGCTCCCAGGAGTAGGTTTAGCTTTTCTATGGAGTGGTCAGTAATTGGGATTGAGTTGTCTGTGTCGAATCATTTGTGTTAGGGAAGAGCTGCTTTTCTAGGAATAGATCAGATGGGCCATTTGTAAGTGCTGCGGGACAGAGTTACTTAAAGCACTGGCTTTAAGTGTGAGGCTGGGATTGGATGCAGCCGCCGCCAAGGCTCCTGTGTCTGAGAAGGAGTTGAGAAAGCCAAGGGCTGCTCTCTGGCCCTCGTGACTCAGTGGCCAGGCTGCTCTGGGAGGCTTTGTGTGAATCTGCCAGCACAGCAGCGACAGATGTCCCCGAGGAGCTTGTGTGAGTGCAGGTGAGATCAGAGCTCTTGAGCAGCCTGGAGAGCCTGGGGATGTGGCCACAGAGCCGCCAGGATATCTGGTGACCTCGGGGTTCCTATGAGCAGAGGGAGCACTAAGATGTGCCCATGGCACCTGTGTAAGTGCCTGTGGCTAAAGGGCTCTTTTGCAGCCTGGAGAGCCTTGGCATGTGGCCATGAAGCCACAGTGCATGTCTGTGACATCAGAGCGCTTTGGCAGCATGGAAAGGCCTGGAATGGCTGCAGGGGCCAGAGGTGAGTGCCTGTGACATCAGAGCTGTCCAGCAGCAGCAGGGAGACGGAGGGAATGTCACAGGCCATGCCCTGTGAGTTGCTGTGACAGCGTGGCTCCTTAGCAGTGTGCAGATTGCCGGGATGTTACCCTGCAGGCCCTGGCATTGCCCTTGTTGTGTGTGTTGTTTAGGAAGATAGAGAGAGCCCTGGCATGTCCCCCTGGAAGGCCAGGGAGTGGCAGTTGCAAAAGAGCTCCTTAGCACTTAGAGACACGTGGGATGTCCCCATGGAGGCACTGTGAGAGCCCGTGACCTCAGAGGTCTTTGGAAGCTGAGAGAGCCCTGGGATGCCATGGGATGTGAGCATGGGGAGCCTGTGGGCAGGTGTGATGTCCCTGCTTGTGCTGATGCATCCCCCCCTGCCCTTTTTTCAGGCTGCAGCATGATATGAGAAATGCTGCTGAGGCCTTGGCCTTGACGAATGCAGCAGGGCTGAGGGGCTGTGGAGCTTCTGAGAAACGCTGTGTGCTGCCAGGAAGTGCTGTGTTCTAAGGTGCTCCTGCTTTTTTTGCCTGTTGAACAGACTTTGAAATTTGTTTTTGCCTGGATGGCATCACATTGGTGTTGTCCCGTGTTCAGGGAAAGCTGCCGATGAGAAGTGGGGCCAGGCTGAAGGCTTGTTGTGACTAAAGGCCATGCCTTGGGGCCCTGTAAGCAGGGGTGCCAAAGGAGGCCCTGGCAGCTGTGCTGGGCCGCAGCAGCGGTGAGCAGCAAAGTCCCTGTGCGTGGGGCCTCTGCCAGCCGGCAGCTGTCCCGTTTGCTGCACTCGGGGCATCCGCGAAGGAGCACGGCTCCTGGGCCCCCGATCCTGCCGCTCCGGAGGCCTCAGGCTTTGGCCGCTGAGAAGATGGCAAGGCACGTGAAAGGAGTATTTCAGTAGCTTGGAGGGGAATTTTGCCTCGTAGAGCCTCTTTGTGTGCTTGTGGGAGTGCAGGTGTGCATGCGCTCTCTGCAATGTGGGAGAGGGGCTGCTCTGGTGGATTCAGAAGTGCTTTAGGTTTGTCCCTAAGTTAGGTCTCGAAGTTCCTGCAGTGCTATGGTAAGGGCTGTGTGGATCCTTTGCTGAGGTCTTGGGTTCCAGCTCAGTTCTAAGTGAAGCGTTGTGTAGTTGAAGTCCAGTTCAGTTGAAATGCTCTTAACTGCTGTTCCTGCCCTAAGCTGTTCATTTGAATTTGAGTTATCAAGTGAAGTGTTGCTCAAGCTGAAGTGCTCTTAAGGGAAGTGCTCTTGAGCCTTTGGGCCATGTTCTTCTTATCCTGACCCTTTCTCTTCTTTAGAGACACAGCCTCACGCACACGGACAGACAGACAGAGATAATTTGGGTTTGATTTCATTTTGGATTGATTGACTCTGGATTTTTGTTTGTTGCTTTTCCTCACTGTGCTTTAAGCATGGTATAAGTAGTAGAGTGAAGCTTAGCAAGGAAGCTTGTCCTGCTGTGGCTTTTCCATGAAATCTTTCTTTCCCGATAGCTTTCCTATGATTCTTGGAGTGATGTAAAAGTGCCTGTGCCATCACATCTCTTTAGCAGCGTGGAGCCACCTGGGATGTCAGCACCGAGGTGCTGGGAGTGAGTGCTTGTGACACCAGGGCTTCTGGGCAGCGTGTGGACTCCTGGCGTGTGCCTATGGCTGTCCTGGGACAGCCTGTGAGCTCAGTGCTCTTTTGAAAGCTGGATAGCTCTGGCGTGTCTCCAGGGAGTTCCTGTGCCAAGATGTGGCCTCGTGGCTCTTTGGCAGCCTGGAGATGGCTGGAGTGTGCCCAGGGGGCAAGTGTGAGTGTCAGGGACTTGCCCGCTCTTGAGGAGGATGGAGGGTGCAGGGATGTCCCCATGGAGGCCCTGTGAGTGCCTGTGAGCTGGCGGCACCTTAGCAGCGTGAGACTCGTGGGCTGTCAGCCCTGAGAGGCTGTTGAAGGCCGTGATGTGCGTGCAGAGAGGTTTGTCAAATGGGAGAGTCGTGGCATGTCCCTATGGAGCCGCTGGGGTTGTGTGTGCCCTCAGTGTTCTTGAGGAGCCTCGAGAGCCCTGGGATGGCCCCGTGGAAGCGCAGGGAGTGCCTGTGACATAGCAGCGGTGCCTGATGAGATCAAAGGGCCCTGGGATGTCAGCTTGGAATGGCTGTGAGTGCCTGAGAGCACACGTCTGTCTCTCATGGCCGGAGAGCTGTGGCAGGTGCCCATGGTAGGTGTGTGAGTGCAGGTGAGCTCAGGGCTCTGCAGAAGGCTGTAGGCCTGTGGGCTGTGAGGCTGGAAGGCCTGGGAGTGCTTTGGAGCTGAGTGCTCTGTAGCAGTCGGGAGCCGCCTGGGAGGTTGTAGCAGGATGCTTTGGGCCGGCTGCTTTGCCTTGGAACGTGGTGCAGGCACTTGGAGCATGTGCTATTTGCAAATGTCTCCAGGTGTCTTTCAGAGGGCCAGCGTGTGTTGTTTTGGCCTTGAATTCTGCTGAAAGTCCTTCTGGCAAGGAAGCCTGCATGAAGGTGCTGCTAGTGAGGCAAAGATCTGGCAGCTGAGCTGCTGCCGGGAGTTGCAGGCGTCTGCCTGACAGTCAGTCCCTTGAGAGTGTCAATGTGCAGTCAGTCCCCTTTCCTAGGGGAGGTTTTTCTAGCGTGTTCCTCCTTGGAGTGTGTGAGGGCTCGTGCTGGGGAAGTGGACAGCAAGCAAGGGCACTGTTGGTGGTGAAGGGAGAGAGAGCTGCCCAGGAGTGTTGGTGTGGTGAGTTACATGGAGCTCTACTTGGGAATTGGGTTTTTTTGCTTGCTGTAAGATATGACTGCTTTCCTATTGTTTTCATAGAGTGCACTCCATTGTACTCTGTGTAGGCTCCCAGGAGTAGGTTTAGCTTTTCTATGGAGTGGTCAGTAATTGGGATTGAGTTGTCTGTGTCGAATCATTTGTGTTAGGGAAGAGCTGCTTTTCTAGGAATAGATCAGATGGGCCATTTGTAAGTGCTGCGGGACAGAGTTACTTAAAGCACTGGCTTTAAGTGTGAGGCTGGGATTGGATGCAGCCGCCGCCAAGGCTCCTGTGTCTGAGAAGGAGTTGAGAAAGCCAAGGGCTGCTCTCTGGCCCTCGTGACTCAGTGGCCAGGCTGCTCTGGGAGGCTTTGTGTGAATCTGCCAGCACAGCAGCGACAGATGTCCCCGAGGAGCTTGTGTGAGTGCAGGTGAGATCAGAGCTCTTGAGCAGCCTGGAGAGCCTGGGGATGTGGCCACGGAGCCGCCAGGATATCTGGTGACCTCGGGGTTCCTATGAGCAGAGGGAGCACTAAGATGTGCCCATGGCACCTGTGTAAGTGCCTGTGGCTAAAGGGCTCTTTTGCAGCCTGGAGAGCCTTGGCATGTGGCCATGAAGCCACAGTGCGTGTCTGTGACATCAGAGCGCTTTGGCAGCATGGAAAGGCCTGGAATGGCTGCAGGGGCCAGAGGTGAGTGCCTGTGACATCAGAGCTGTCCAGCAGCAGCAGGGAGACGGAGGGAATGTCACAGGCCATGCCCTGTGAGTTGCTGTGACAGCGTGGCTCCTTAGCAGTGTGCAGATTGCCGGGATGTTACCCTGCAGGCCCTGGCATTGCCCTTGTTGTGTGTGTTGTTTAGGAAGATAGAGAGAGCCCTGGCATGTCCCCCTGGAAGGCCAGGGAGTGGCAGTTGCAAAAGAGCTCCTTAGCACTTAGAGACACGTGGGATGTCCCCATGGAGGCACTGTGAGAGCCCGTGACCTCAGAGGTCTTTGGAAGCTGAGAGAGCCCCGGGATGCCATGGGATGTGAGCATGGGGAGCCTGTGGGCAGGTGTGATGTCCCTGCTTGTGCTGGTGCATCCCCCCCTGCCCTTTTTTCAGGCTGCAGCATGATATGAGAAATGCTGCTGAGGCCTTGGCCTTGACGAATGCAGCGGGGCTGAGGTGCTGTGGAGCTTCTGAGAAACGCTGTGTGCTGCCAGGAAGTGCTGTGTTCTAAGGTGCTCCTGCTTTTTTTGCCTGTTGAACAGACTTTGAAATTTGTTTTTGCCTGGATGGCATCACATTGGTGTTGTCCCGTGTTCAGGGAAAGCTGCCGATGAGAAGTGGGGCCAGGCTGAAGGCTTGTTGTGACTAAAGGCCATGCCTTGGGGCCCTGTAAGCAGGGGTGCCAAAGGAGGCCCTGGCAGCTGTGCTGGGCCGCAGCAGCGGTGAGCAGCAAAGTCCCTGTGCGTGGGGCCTCTGCCAGCCGGCAGCTGTCCCGTTTGCTGCACTCGGGGCATCCGCGAAGGAGCACGGCTCCTGGGCCCCCGATCCTGCCGCTCCCCGAGGCCTCAGGCTTTGGCCGCTGAGAAGATGGCAAGGCACGTGAAAGGAGTATTTCAGTAGCTTGGAGGGGAATTTTGCCTCCTAGAGCCTCTTTGTGTGCTTGTGGGAGTGCAGGTGTGCATGCGCTCTCTGCAATGTGGGAGAGGGGCTGCTCTGGTGGATTCAGAAGTGCTTTAGGTTTGTCCCTAAGTTAGGTCTCGAAGTTCCTGCAGTGCTATGGTAAGGGCTGTGTGGATCCTTTGCTGAGGTCTTGGGTTCCAGCTCAGTTCTAAGTGAAGCGTTGTGTAGTTGAAGTCCAGTTCAGTTGAAATGCTCTTAACTGCTGTTCCTGCCCTAAGCTGTTCATTTGAATTTGAGTTATCAAGTGAAGTGTTGCTCAAGCTGAAGTGCTCTTAAGGGAAGTGCTCTTGAGCCTTTGGGCCATGTTCTTCTTATCCTGACCCTTTCTCTTCTTTAGAGACACAGCCTCACGCACACGGACAGACAGACAGAGATAATTTGGGTTTGATTTCATTTTGGATTGATTGACTCTGGATTTTTGTTTGTTGCTTTTCCTCACTGTGCTTTAAGCATGGTATAAGTAGTAGAGTGAAGCTTAGCAAGGAAGCTTGTCCTGCTGTGGCTTTTCCATGAAATCTTTCTTTCCCGATAGCTTTCCTATGATTCTTGGAGTGATGTAAAAGTGCCTGTGCCATCACATCTCTTTAGCAGCGTGGAGCCACCTGGGATGTCAGCACCGAGGTGCTGGGAGTGAGTGCTTGTGACACCAGGGCTTCTGGGCAGCGTGTGGACTCCTGGCGTGTGCCTATGGCTGTCCTGGGACAGCCTGTGAGCTCAGTGCTCTTTTGAAAGCTGGATAGCTCTGGCGTGTCTCCAGGGAGTTCCTGTGCCAAGATGTGGCCTCGTGGCTCTTTGGCAGCCTGGAGATGGCTGGAGTGTGCCCAGGGGGCAAGTGTGAGTGTCAGGGACTTGCCCGCTCTTGAGGAGGATGGAGGGTGCAGGGATGTCCCCATGGAGGCCCTGTGAGTGCCTGTGAGCTGGTGGCACCTTAGCAGCGTGAGACTCGTGGGCTGTCAGCCCTGAGAGGCTGTTGAAGGCCGTGATGTGCGTGCAGAGAGGTTTGTCAAATGGGAGAGTCGTGGCATGTCCCTATGGAGCCGCTGGGGTTGTGTGTGCCCTCAGTGTTCTTGAGGAGCCTCGAGAGCCCTGGGATGGCCCCGTGGAAGCGCAGGGAGTGCCTGTGACATAGCAGCGGTGCCTGATGAGATCAAAGGGCCCTGGGATGTCAGCTTGGAATGGCTGTGAGTGCCTGAGAGCACACGTCTGTCTCTCATGGCCGGAGAGCTGTGGCAGGTGCCCATGGTAGGTGTGTGAGTGCAGGTGAGCTCAGGGCTCTGCAGAAGGCTGTAGGCCTGTGGGCTGTGAGGCTGGAAGGCCTGGGAGTGCTTTGGAGCTGAGTGCTCTGTAGCAGTCGGGAGCCGCCTGGGAGGTTGTAGCAGGATGCTTTGGGCCGGCTGCTTTGCCTTGGAACGTGGTGCAGGCACTTGGAGCATGTGCTATTTGCAAATGTCTCCAGGTGTCTTTCAGAGGGCCAGCGTGTGTTGTTTTGGCCTTGAATTCTGCTGAAAGTCCTTCTGGCAAGGAAGCCTGCATGAAGGTGCTGCTAGTGAGGCAAAGATCTGGCAGCTGAGCTGCTGCCGGGAGTTGCAGGCGTCTGCCTGACAGTCAGTCCCTTGAGAGTGTCAATGTGCAGTCAGTCCCCTTTCCTAGGGGAGGTTTTTCTAGCGTGTTCCTCCTTGGAGTGTGTGAGGGCTCGTGCTGGGGAAGTGGACAGCAAGCAAGGGCACTGTTGGTGGTGAAGGGAGAGAGAGCTGCCCAGGAGTGTTGGTGTGGTGAGTTACATGGAGCTCTACTTGGGAATTGGGTTTTTTTGCTTGCTGTAAGATATGACTGCTTTCCTATTGTTTTCATAGAGTGCACTCCATTGTACTCTGTGTAGGCTCCCAGGAGTAGGTTTAGCTTTTCTATGGAGTGGTCAGTAATTGGGATTGAGTTGTCTGTGTCGAATCATTTGTGTTAGGGAAGAGCTGCTTTTCTAGGAATAGATCAGATGGGCCATTTGTAAGTGCTGCGGGACAGAGTTACTTAAAGCACTGGCTTTAAGTGTGAGGCTGGGATTGGATGCAGCCGCCGCCAAGGCTCCTGTGTCTGAGAAGGAGTTGAGAAAGCCAAGGGCTGCTCTCTGGCCCTCGTGACTCAGTGGCCAGGCTGCTCTGGGAGCCTTTGTGTGAATCTGCCAGCACAGCAGCGACAGATGTCCCCGAGGAGCTTGTGTGAGTGCAGGTGAGATCAGAGCTCTTGAGCAGCCTGGAGAGCCTGGGGATGTGGCCACGGAGCCGCCAGGATATCTGGTGACCTCGGGGTTCCTATGAGCAGAGGGAGCACTAAGATGTGCCCATGGCACCTGTGTAAGTGCCTGTGGCTAAAGGGCTCTTTTGCAGCCTGGAGAGCCTTGGCATGTGGCCATGAAGCCACAGTGCATGTCTGTGACATCAGAGCGCTTTGGCAGCATGGAAAGGCCTGGAATGGCTGCAGGGGCCAGAGGTGAGTGCCTGTGACATCAGAGCTGTCCAGCAGCAGCAGGGAGACGGAGGGAATGTCACAGGCCATGCCCTGTGAGTTGCTGTGACAGCGTGGCTCCTTAGCAGTGTGCAGATTTCCGGGATGTTACCCTGCAGGCCCTGGCATTGCCCTTGTTGTGTGTGTTGTTTAGGAAGATAGAGAGAGCCCTGGCATGTCCCCCTGGAAGGCCAGGGAGTGGCAGTTGCAAAAGAGCTCCTTAGCACTTAGAGACACGTGGGATGTCCCCATGGAGGCACTGTGAGAGCCCGTGACCTCAGAGGTCTTTGGAAGCTGAGAGAGCCCTGGGATGCCATGGGATGTGAGCATGGGGAGCCTGTGGGCAGGTGTGATGTCCCTGCTTGTGCTGATGCATCCCCCCCTGCCCTTTTTTCAGGCTGCAGCATGATATGAGAAATGCTGCTGAGGCCTTGGCCTTGACGAATGCAGCAGGGCTGAGGGGCTGTGGAGCTTCTGAGAAACGCTGTGTGCTGCCAGGAAGTGCTGTGTTCTAAGGTGCTCCTGCTTTTTTTGCCTGTTGAACAGACTTTGAAATTTGTTTTTGCCTGGATGGCATCACATTGGTGTTGTCCCGTGTTCAGGGAAAGCTGCCGATGAGAAGTGGGGCCAGGCTGAAGGCTTGTTGTGACTAAAGGCCATGCCTTGGGGCCCTGTAAGCAGGGGTGCCAAAGGAGGCCCTGGCAGCTGTGCTGGGCCGCAGCAGCGGTG
The DNA here is from genome assembly GCA_036785705.1 of Acanthornis magna. Classification (NCBI taxonomy): domain Eukaryota; kingdom Metazoa; phylum Chordata; class Aves; order Passeriformes; family Acanthizidae; genus Acanthornis; species Acanthornis magna. Next base: position 69,559 of record JAWUZG010001203.1, read on the forward strand.
AGCAGCAAAGTCCCTGTGCGTGGGGCCTCTGCCAGCCGGCAGCTGTCCCGTTTGCTGCACTCGGGGCATCCGCGAAGGAGCACGGCTCCTGGGCCCCCGATCCTGCCGCTCCCGGAGGCCTCAGGCTTTGGCTGCTGAGAAGATGGCAAGGCACGTGAAAGGAGTATTTCAGTAGCTTGGAGGGGAATTTTGCCTCGTAGAGCCTCTTTGTGTGCTTGTGGGAGTGCAGGTGTGCATGCGCTCTCTGCAATGTGGGAGAGGGGCTGCTCTGGTGGATTCAGAAGTGCTTTAGGTTTGTCCCTAAGTTAGGTCTCGAAGTTCCTGCAGTGCTATGGTAAGGGCTGTGTGGATCCTTTGCTGAGGTCTTGGGTTCCAGCTCAGTTCTAAGTGAAGCGTTGTGTAGTTGAAGTCCAGTTCAGTTGAAATGCTCTTAACTGCTGTTCCTGCCCTAAGCTGTTCATTTGAATTTGAGTTATCAAGTGAAGTGTTGCTCAAGCTGAAGTGCTCTTAAGGGAAGTGCTCTTGAGCCTTTGGGCCATGTTCTTCTTATCCTGACCCTTTCTCTTCTTTAGAGACACAGCCTCACGCACACGGACAGACAGACAGAGATAATTTGGGTTTGATTTCATTTTGGATTGATTGACTCTGGATTTTTGTTTGTTGCTTTTCCTCGCTGTGCTTTAAGCATGGTATAAGTAGTAGAGTGAAGCTTAGCAAGGAAGCTTGTCCTGCTGTGGCTTTTCCATGAAATCTTTCTTTCCCGATAGCTTTCCTATGATTCTTGGAGTGATGTAAAAGTGCCTGTGCCATCACATCTCTTTAGCAGCGTGGAGCCACCTGGGATGTCAGCACCGAGGTGCTGGGAGTGAGTGCTTGTGACACCAGGGCTTCTGGGCAGCGTGTGGACTCCTGGCGTGTGCCTATGGCTGTCCTGGGACAGCCTGTGAGCTCAGTGCTCTTTTGAAAGCTGGATAGCTCTGGCGTGTCTCCAGGGAGTTCCTGTGCCAAGATGTGGCCTCGTGGCTCTTTGGCAGCCTGGAGATGGCTGGAGTGTGCCCAGGGGGCAAGTGTGAGTGTCAGGGACTTGCCCGCTCTTGAGGAGGATGGAGGGTGCAGGGATGTCCCCATGGAGGCCCTGTGAGTGCCTGTGAGCTGGTGGCACCTTAGCAGCGTGAGACTCGTGGGCTGTCAGCCCTGAGAGGCTGTTGAAGGCCGTGATGTGCGTGCAGAGAGGTTTGTCAAATGGGAGAGTCGTGGCATGTCCCTATGGAGCCGCTGGGGTTGTGTGTGCCCTCAGTGTTCTTGAGGAGCCTCGAGAGCCCTGGGATGGCCCCGTGGAAGCGCAGGGAGTGCCTGTGACATAGCAGCGGTGCCTGATGAGATCAAAGGGCCCTGGGATGTCAGCTTGGAATGGCTGTGAGTGCCTGAGAGCACACGTCTGTCTCTCATGGCCGGAGAGCTGTGGCAGGTGCCCATGGTAGGTGTGTGAGTGCAGGTGAGCTCAGGGCTCTGCAGAAGGCTGTAGGCCTGTGGGCTGTGAGGCTGGAAGGCCTGGGAGTGCTTTGGAGCTGAGTGCTCTGTAGCAGTCGGGAGCCGCCTGGGAGGTTGTAGCAGGATGCTTTGGGCCGGCTGCTTTGCCTTGGAACGTGGTGCAGGCACTTGGAGCATGTGCTATTTGCAAATGTCTCCAGGTGTCTTTCAGAGGGCCAGCGTGTGTTGTTTTGGCCTTGAATTCTGCTGAAAGTCCTTCTGGCAAGGAAGCCTGCATGAAGGTGCTGCTAGTGAGGCAAAGATCTGGCAGCTGAGCTGCTGCCGGGAGTTGCAGGCGTCTGCCTGACAGTCAGTCCCTTGAGAGTGTCAATGTGCAGTCAGTCCCCTTTCCTAGGGGAGGTTTTTCTAGCGTGTTCCTCCTTGGAGTGTGTGAGGGCTCGTGCTGGGGAAGTGGACAGCAAGCAAGGGCACTGTTGGTGGTGAAGGGAGAGAGAGCTGCCCAGGAGTGTTGGTGTGGTGAGTTACATGGAGCTCTACTTGGGAATTGGGTTTTTTTGCTTGCTGTAAGATATGACTGCTTTCCTATTGTTTTCATAGAGTGCACTCCATTGTACTCTGTGTAGGCTCCCAGGAGTAGGTTTAGCTTTTCTATGGAGTGGTCAGTAATTGGGATTGAGTTGTCTGTGTCGAATCATTTGTGTTAGGGAAGAGCTGCTTTTCTAGGAATAGATCAGATGGGCCATTTGTAAGTGCTGCGGGACAGAGTTACTTAAAGCACTGGCTTTAAGTGTGAGGCTGGGATTGGATGCAGCCGCCGCCAAGGCTCCTGTGTCTGAGAAGGAGTTGAGAAAGCCAAGGGCTGCTCTCTGGCCCTCGTGACTCAGTGGCCAGGCTGCTCTGGGAGCCTTTGTGTGAATCTGCCAGCACAGCAGCGACAGATGTCCCCGAGGAGCTTGTGTGAGTGCAGGTGAGATCAGAGCTCTTGAGCAGCCTGGAGAGCCTGGGGATGTGGCCACGGAGCCGCCAGGATATCTGGTGACCTCGGGGTTCCTATGAGCAGAGGGAGCACTAAGATGTGCCCATGGCACCTGTGTAAGTGCCTGTGGCTAAAGGGCTCTTTTGCAGCCTGGAGAGCCTTGGCATGTGGCCATGAAGCCACAGTGCATGTCTGTGACATCAGAGCGCTTTGGCAGCATGGAAAGGCCTGGAATGGCTGCAGGGGCCAGAGGTGAGTGCCTGTGACATCAGAGCTGTCCAGCAGCAGCAGGGAGACGGAGGGAATGTCACAGGCCATGCCCTGTGAGTTGCTGTGACAGCGTGGCTCCTTAGCAGTGTGCAGATTTCCGGGATGTTACCCTGCAGGCCCTGGCATTGCCCTTGTTGTGTGTGTTGTTTAGGAAGATAGAGAGAGCCCTGGCATGTCCCCCTGGAAGGCCAGGGAGTGGCAGTTGCAAAAGAGCTCCTTAGCACTTAGAGACACGTGGGATGTCCCCATGGAGGCACTGTGAGAGCCCGTGACCTCAGAGGTCTTTGGAAGCTGAGAGAGCCCTGGGATGCCATGGGATGTGAGCATGGGGAGCCTGTGGGCAGGTGTGATGTCCCTGCTTGTGCTGATGCATCCCCCCCTGCCCTTTTTTCAGGCTGCAGCATGATATGAGAAATGCTGCTGAGGCCTTGGCCTTGACGAATGCAGCAGGGCTGAGGGGCTGTGGAGCTTCTGAGAAACGCTGTGTGCTGCCAGGAAGTGCTGTGTTCTAAGGTGCTCCTGCTTTTTTTGCCTGTTGAACAGACTTTGAAATTTGTTTTTGCCTGGATGGCATCACATTGGTGTTGTCCCGTGTTCAGGGAAAGCTGCCGATGAGAAGTGGGGCCAGGCTGAAGGCTTGTTGTGACTAAAGGCCATGCCTTGGGGCCCTGTAAGCAGGGGTGCCAAAGGAGGCCCTGGCAGCTGTGCTGGGCCGCAGCAGCGGTGAGCAGCAAAGTCCCTGTGCGTGGGGCCTCTGCCAGCCGGCAGCTGTCCCGTTTGCTGCACTCGGGGCATCCGCGAAGGAGCACGGCTCCTGGGCCCCCGATCCTGCCGCTCCCGGAGGCCTCAGGCTTTGGCCGCTGAGAAGATGGCAAGGCACGTGAAAGGAGTATTTCAGTAGCTTGGAGGGGAATTTTGCCTCCTAGAGCCTCTTTGTGTGCTTGTGGGAGTGCAGGTGTGCATGCGCTCTCTGCAATGTGGGAGAGGGGCTGCTCTGGTGGATTCAGAAGTGCTTTAGGTTTGTCCCTAAGTTAGGTCTCGAAGTTCCTGCAGTGCTATGGTAAGGGCTGTGTGGATCCTTTGCTGAGGTCTTGGGTTCCAGCTCAGTTCTAAGTGAAGCGTTGTGTAGTTGAAGTCCAGTTCAGTTGAAATGCTCTTAACTGCTGTTCCTGCCCTAAGCTGTTCATTTGAATTTGAGTTATCAAGTGAAGTGTTGCTCAAGCTGAAGTGCTCTTAAGGGAAGTGCTCTTGAGCCTTTGGGCCATGTTCTTCTTATCCTGACCCTTTCTCTTCTTTAGAGACACAGCCTCACGCACACGGACAGACAGACAGAGATAATTTGGGTTTGATTTCATTTTGGATTGATTGACTCTGGATTTTTGTTTGTTGCTTTTCCTCACTGTGCTTTAAGCATGGTATAAGTAGTAGAGTGAAGCTTAGCAAGGAAGCTTGTCCTGCTGTGGCTTTTCCATGAAATCTTTCTTTCCCGATAGCTTTCCTATGATTCTTGGAGTGATGTAAAAGTGCCTGTGCCATCACATCTCTTTAGCAGCGTGGAGCCACCTGGGATGTCAGCACCGAGGTGCTGGGAGTGAGTGCTTGTGACACCAGGGCTTCTGGGCAGCGTGTGGACTCCTGGCGTGTGCCTATGGCTGTCCTGGGACAGCCTGTGAGCTCAGTGCTCTTTTGAAAGCTGGATAGCTCTGGCGTGTCTCCAGGGAGTTCCTGTGCCAAGATGTGGCCTCGTGGCTCTTTGGCAGCCTGGAGATGGCTGGAGTGTGCCCAGGGGGCAAGTGTGAGTGTCAGGGACTTGCCCGCTCTTGAGGAGGATGGAGGGTGCAGGGATGTCCCCATGGAGGCCCTGTGAGTGCCTGTGAGCTGGCGGCACCTTAGCAGCGTGAGACTCGTGGGCTGTCAGCCCTGAGAGGCTGTTGAAGGCCGTGATGTGCGTGCAGAGAGGTTTGTCAAATGGGAGAGTCGTGGCATGTCCCTATGGAGCCGCTGGGGTTGTGTGTGCCCTCAGTGTTCTTGAGGAGCCTCGAGAGCCCTGGGATGGCCCCGTGGAAGCGCAGGGAGTGCCTGTGACATAGCAGCGGTGCCTGATGAGATCAAAGGGCCCTGGGATGTCAGCTTGGAATGGCTGTGAGTGCCTGAGAGCACACGTCTGTCTCTCATGGCCAGAGAGCTGTGGCAGGTGCCCATGGTAGGTGTGTGAGTGCAGGTGAGCTCAGGGCTCTGCAGAAGGCTGTAGGCCTGTGGGCTGTGAGGCTGGAAGGCCTGGGAGTGCTTTGGAGCTGAGTGCTCTGTAGCAGTCGGGAGCCGCCTGGGAGGTTGTAGCAGGATGCTTTGGGCCGGCTGCTTTGCCTTGGAACGTGGTGCAGGCACTTGGAGCATGTGCTATTTGCAAATGTCTCCAGGTGTCTTTCAGAGGGCCAGCGTGTGTTGTTTTGGCCTTGAATTCTGCTGAAAGTCCTTCTGGCAAGGAAGCCTGCATGAAGGTGCTGCTAGTGAGGCAAAGATCTGGCAGCTGAGCTGCTGCCGGGAGTTGCAGGCGTCTGCCTGACAGTCAGTCCCTTGAGAGTGTCAATGTGCAGTCAGTCCCCTTTCCTAGGGGAGGTTTTTCTAGCGTGTTCCTCCTTGGAGTGTGTGAGGGCTCGTGCTGGGGAAGTGGACAGCAAGCAAGGGCACTGTTGGTGGTGAAGGGAGAGAGAGCTGCCCAGGAGTGTTGGTGTGGTGAGTTACATGGAGCTCTACTTGGGAATTGGGTTTTTTTGCTTGCTGTAAGATATGACTGCTTTCCTATTGTTTTCATAGAGTGCACTCCATTGTACTCTGTGTAGGCTCCCAGGAGTAGGTTTAGCTTTTCTATGGAGTGGTCAGTAATTGGGATTGAGTTGTCTGTGTCGAATCATTTGTGTTAGGGAAGAGCTGCTTTTCTAGGAATAGATCAGATGGGCCATTTGTAAGTGCTGCGGGACAGAGTTACTTAAAGCACTGGCTTTAAGTGTGAGGCTGGGATTGGATGCAGCCGCCGCCAAGGCTCCTGTGTCTGAGAAGGAGTTGAGAAAGCCAAGGGCTGCTCTCTGGCCCTCGTGACTCAGTGGCCAGGCTGCTCTGGGAGCCTTTGTGTGAATCTGCCAGCACAGCAGCGACAGATGTCCCCGAGGAGCTTGTGTGAGTGCAGGTGAGATCAGAGCTCTTGAGCAGCCTGGAGAGCCTGGGGATGTGGCCACGGAGCCGCCAGGATATCTGGTGACCTCGGGGTTCCTATGAGCAGAGGGAGCACTAAGATGTGCCCATGGCACCTGTGTAAGTGCCTGTGGCTAAAGGGCTCTTTTGCAGCCTGGAGAGCCTTGGCATGTGGCCATGAAGCCACAGTGCATGTCTGTGACATCAGAGCGCTTTGGCAGCATGGAAAGGCCTGGAATGGCTGCAGGGGCCAGAGGTGAGTGCCTGTGACATCAGAGCTGTCCAGCAGCAGCAGGGAGACGGAGGGAATGTCACAGGCCATGCCCTGTGAGTTGCTGTGACAGCGTGGCTCCTTAGCAGTGTGCAGATTGCCGGGATGTTACCCTGCAGGCCCTGGCATTGCCCTTGTTGTGTGTGTTGTTTAGGAAGATAGAGAGAGCCCTGGCATGTCCCCCTGGAAGGCCAGGGAGTGGCAGTTGCAAAAGAGCTCCTTAGCACTTAGAGACACGTGGGATGTCCCCATGGAGGCACTGTGAGAGCCCGTGACCTCAGAGGTCTTTGGAAGCTGAGAGAGCCCCGGGATGCCATGGGATGTGAGCATGGGGAGCCTGTGGGCAGGTGTGATGTCCCTGCTTGTGCTGATGCATCCCCCCCTGCCCTTTTTTCAGGCTGCAGCATGATATGAGAAATGCTGCTGAGGCCTTGGCCTTGACGAATGCAGCAGGGCTGAGGGGCTGTGGAGCTTCTGAGAAACGCTGTGTGCTGCCAGGAAGTGCTGTGTTCTAAGGTGCTCCTGCTTTTTTTGCCTGTTGAACAGACTTTGAAATTTGTTTTTGCCTGGATGGCATCACATTGGTGTTGTCCCGTGTTCAGGGAAAGCTGCCGATGAGAAGTGGGGCCAGGCTGAAGGCTTGTTGTGACTAAAGGCCATGCCTTGGGGCCCTGTAAGCAGGGGTGCCAAAGGAGGCCCTGGCAGCTGTGCTGGGCCGCAGCAGCGGTGAGCAGCAAAGTCCCTGTGCGTGGGGCCTCTGCCAGCCGGCAGCTGTCCCGTTTGCTGCACTCGGGGCATCCGCGAAGGAGCACGGCTCCTGGGCCCCCGATCCTGCCGCTCCCGGAGGCCTCAGGCTTTGGCTGCTGAGAAGATGGCAAGGCACGTGAAAGGAGTATTTCAGTAGCTTGGAGGGGAATTTTGCCTCGTAGAGCCTCTTTGTGTGCTTGTGGGAGTGCAGGTGTGCATGCGCTCTCTGCAATGTGGGAGAGGGGCTGCTCTGGTGGATTCAGAAGTGCTTTAGGTTTGTCCCTAAGTTAGGTCTCGAAGTTCCTGCAGTGCTATGGTAAGGGCTGTGTGGATCCTTTGCTGAGGTCTTGGGTTCCAGCTCAGTTCTAAGTGAAGCGTTGTGTAGTTGAAGTCCAGTTCAGTTGAAATGCTCTTAACTGCTGTTCCTGCCCTAAGCTGTTCATTTGAATTTGAGTTATCAAGTGAAGTGTTGCTCAAGCTGAAGTGCTCTTAAGGGAAGTGCTCTTGAGCCTTTGGGCCATGTTCTTCTTATCCTGACCCTTTCTCTTCTTTAGAGACACAGCCTCACGCACACGGACAGACAGACAGAGATAATTTGGGTTTGATTTCATTTTGGATTGATTGACTCTGGATTTTTGTTTGTTGCTTTTCCTCGCTGTGCTTTAAGCATGGTATAAGTAGTAGAGTGAAGCTTAGCAAGGAAGCTTGTCCTGCTGTGGCTTTTCCATGAAATCTTTCTTTCCCGATAGCTTTCCTATGATTCTTGGAGTGATGTAAAAGTGCCTGTGCCATCACATCTCTTTAGCAGCGTGGAGCCACCTGGGATGTCAGCACCGAGGTGCTGGGAGTGAGTGCTTGTGACACCAGGGCTTCTGGGCAGCGTGTGGACTCCTGGCGTGTGCCTATGGCTGTCCTGGGACAGCCTGTGAGCTCAGTGCTCTTTTGAAAGCTGGATAGCTCTGGCGTGTCTCCAGGGAGTTCCTGTGCCAAGATGTGGCCTCGTGGCTCTTTGGCAGCCTGGAGATGGCTGGAGTGTGCCCAGGGGGCAAGTGTGAGTGTCAGGGACTTGCCCGCTCTTGAGGAGGATGGAGGGTGCAGGGATGTCCCCATGGAGGCCCTGTGAGTGCCTGTGAGCTGGTGGCACCTTAGCAGCGTGAGACTCGTGGGCTGTCAGCCCTGAGAGGCTGTTGAAGGCCGTGATGTGCGTGCAGAGAGGTTTGTCAAATGGGAGAGTCGTGGCATGTCCCTATGGAGCCGCTGGGGTTGTGTGTGCCCTCAGTGTTCTTGAGGAGCCTCGAGAGCCCTGGGATGGCCCCGTGGAAGCGCAGGGAGTGCCTGTGACATAGCAGCGGTGCCTGATGAGATCAAAGGGCCCTGGGATGTCAGCTTGGAATGGCTGTGAGTGCCTGAGAGCACACGTCTGTCTCTCATGGCCGGAGAGCTGTGGCAGGTGCCCATGGTAGGTGTGTGAGTGCAGGTGAGCTCAGGGCTCTGCAGAAGGCTGTAGGCCTGTGGGCTGTGAGGCTGGAAGGCCTGGGAGTGCTTTGGAGCTGAGTGCTCTGTAGCAGTCGGGAGCCGCCTGGGAGGTTGTAGCAGGATGCTTTGGGCCGGCTGCTTTGCCTTGGAACGTGGTGCAGGCACTTGGAGCATGTGCTATTTGCAAATGTCTCCAGGTGTCTTTCAGAGGGCCAGCGTGTGTTGTTTTGGCCTTGAATTCTGCTGAAAGTCCTTCTGGCAAGGAAGCCTGCATGAAGGTGCTGCTAGTGAGGCAAAGATCTGGCAGCTGAGCTGCTGCCGGGAGTTGCAGGCGTCTGCCTGACAGTCAGTCCCTTGAGAGTGTCAATGTGCAGTCAGTCCCCTTTCCTAGGGGAGGTTTTTCTAGCGTGTTCCTCCTTGGAGTGTGTGAGGGCTCGTGCTGGGGAAGTGGACAGCAAGCAAGGGCACTGTTGGTGGTGAAGGGAGAGAGAGCTGCCCAGGAGTGTTGGTGTGGTG
>JAWUZG010001204.1:0-50973 GCA_036785705.1 Acanthornis magna
TTGGGGTTTTTTGGGGATTTTTTTGGGTTTTTAGGGGTTTTTTGGGGGATTTTGGGGTTTTTTGGAGGGATTTTTTTTTTATTTTTTGGTGTTTTTTTGTGGATTTTTTGGGGGTTTTTTGGGGGGTTTTTTGGGGGGTTTTTTGGGGGGGATTTTTGGGGGGGGTTTTGGGGATTTTTTTGGGATTTTTTGGGATTTTTAGGGGGGTTTCTTACCGGGGATTTTCCCATGGCTTGAGGCCTGTGGAGGAATTTGGGGAGGGGGAGTTAAAGATGGGGGGAGGGGGTGTCCAAAATTTGGGGGATCCTCATTCTCGGGGGGGGGGGGGGGATCTCGAGGATTCCAAAGCCCCCCCAAAACCCGAGACCTCCCAAAAGCTGAGACTCCACCCCAAAAATCGACCCCGGGACCCCCAAAATCCCTCGCGGGACCCTCCAAATCCCCCAAAAATCCCACCCAGGACCCCCCCTCCCCAAAAAGGATCCAGGCCCTTCAAAGCTCCCAAAATTCCACCCAGGACCTCCCAAATTCCCCCCAAATTCCCCCCCAGGACCCCCCAAATACCCCAAAAATCCCAGCCACGACTCCCCCCTCCCCAAAAGGATTCAGGCCCTCGAAATCCCCCAAAATCCTGCCCAGGACCCCCAAATTCCCCCAAATTCCCCCCCAGGACCCCCAAATTCCCCCCCAGGACCCTCCAACCCCCCCCCAAATCCCCCCAAACCCTCGCGACCCCCAAAAGGACCCCCACCCCCAAATCGACCCCTCCCCCACTCACCTGCCGCCGCCGCCGCCCCCTCCCCCCCCAGCCCCTCCCCCCCCCGCGGGCCCTGCCCCCTCCCCAGCCCCTCCCCCACCCCCACCCCCACCGCCGGGGGGGGGAGGGGCGGCCGAGGGGGGAGGGGGGGGCGACGCCGGGGCCTTGCGGGGAGGGGGAGGGGGCGGCGGGGCCGGGAGAGGCTTCAGCATGGCCGGGGGGGCTGCGGGGGGGTCCCGGGGGGGATTTTGGGGGATTCCGGGGGGGATTTGGGGGGGATTTGGGGGGGGTTGGGGCCCGGGGGGGCGCGCAGGGCCCGAGGCCGCTCCGGAGCCCTGAGGGGGCGGAGGGATTCGCACGGCGGCGGCGAACCGAGGCCCGCGGATCCTTCCGCCGCCACCCTCAGAACCCCTCCCGATCCGCGCCCGCTTCCCCTCAAATCTCCGTTCCCTTCTTCCTCGAGCCGGCCGGCCCGCGGGTTTTTAACCGCGGTGCCGAAATCGCCGTTTTTTAACCCAAAATCTGCCTCTCCGCTCCGTAAAATAGTCCCCTCCCTCACTTTAGCGCCGCGCATGCGCGCGCGGCACCACAAAGCGGCCGCCCCGGCACCTCCGAGCCGCCAGGGGGCGCCGTGAGGGCGGCGGGAGGCGGAAGCGGAAGCGGAAGCGGCGCCCCTGAGTCCGGAAGCGGAAGCGGCGCGCGGGGGGCGCTGAGGGAGGAGGAGGAGGAGGAGGAGAAGGAAGAGGAGGAGGAGGAGGAGGAGGAAGAAGCCGAGGGGTCCCGGGGGTTCCCCCGAGGTCACCGCGAGGTCCCGGGGCCCTTTGGGGACAAGCGGCGGCCGCGAGGGAGGAGCCGGGGAGGGGCGGGGCCGCCATGGTGAGGAGCGAGCCGGGGGAGCGGAGCGCGATTTTGGGGAGGATTTGGGGCAATTCGGGGCAGATTTGGGGGCTCCGGGGGGGAGAGAACGGGGGGGGAGGGGCAGATTGAGGGGTCCGGGGGGAGAGTCGGGGGGTCCTGGGTGGGCTGGGGGGTCCGCGTGGGGTTTTTGGGGATTTTTGGGGTATTTTTGGGGCGGATTTGGGGTCCTGCGTGGGGGCTGGGGGCAGTCGGGAGGTTTTGGGGGAAATTTGGGGGATTTCGGCGGGGGCTGAAACTTCTGGGGGGAAATTGGGTTCCGGAGGGGTTCAGGGTGGGAATTGGGGGGTCCTGGGGAGGAATTCGGGGTCTTGGGGAGGAATTTGGGGTTTTGGGGAGGAATTTCGGGGTCTTGGGAGGAATTTTGGGGTCTCGGGGAGGAATTTGGGGTTTTGGGGAGGAATTTGGGGTCCCGAGGGTCTCGAGGGCAGTCACGATTGGGCTTTGGGGAAACCTTTAGCGAATTTGGGGCGAATTCAATGAATTTTTGAGGCAATTTACGAAACTTTTAGGGTTCCCATTCTCCCATTTTAATTTTGTTTTCTTTTTTTTCCGTTTTCTTTCTCTCTTTTTTTTTCCCTTTTTCCCTTTTTTTCCCCCCTGTTTTTCCCCTTTTTTCCTTTTTTTTTTTTCTCTTTTTTCCCTCTTTTTTTTTTTCCTTTTCCCCCCCAATTTCCAGCGCCCCCCCCGCCCCCCCCCCAGCGCCATGAGCGGCCCCTCGGGGGGGGGGTCCGGACCCACCGCCGCCACCTCCTCCGACCCCCAAAACCCCGCGAATTCCCCCCAAAACCCCCGGAATTCCCCCCAAAACCGCCCGGAAACCCCGGGCAAATCCCCCCCGAGCCCCGGGGAGCCCCAAAACCCCGCGAATTCTCCCCAAAACCCCGCAAATTCCCCCCAGAACGACCCCCCCAAGCCCCCCCCGGGCTGGCGCGACTTCTGCCAGCGCCAGGCGCGCGCGGCCGCCCGCGACTTCGCTCGGCGCTATCGCGACTTCGTCGCCACTCAGCCTCACCTGGGAGGCCCCGGCGCCGCCGCCGCCTTCTCGCGGAGGTTCGCGCGGAACTTTCTGGAACATTTCGAGGCCGAGGTGACGCGGGCGGCGGCCGAGAAGGGCGGGGGAGGGGCGGGAGGGGGAGGGGAACCCCCCCCCAGGGCCGCCCCTCCCCCGCCGCCCCTCGAGCTGTCGCCGCCCCTGTCGCGATACGACTCCGGCGGCTCTGAGTCACCGTCGTCGTCGGCCGCGGCCTCGCCCTGCGAGGTTCATTTTTGGGGTGAAATCGCTGGGTTTCGGGGAATTTCCGCAGCCCTCCCCGGCCCTGGGGTCGCCGGGCCGGAAATCGCCCCGAAATCCCCCGAAAATACCCCAAAATTACCCGAAAACACCGCGAAATCGTCGGAAAATAGCTCGAAATTTTCTGAAATCGGCCCGAAATCGCCCGAAAATCCCCCGAAATCGCCCCAAAGCGCCCCCAAGAAGCTGCGCAAGCGTTTCTCCCTGCGCAGCGTCGGGCGCAGCGTGCGCGGAATGCTCCAGTGGCGCTCGGGGGGCGACGCTCGGGACCCCCCCCCAAAACCAGAACCCCCAAAATCCTGCCCAGATTGCCCAAAATTGCCCGAATTCGGAGCCGCCGAGCCCCTGGGGCCGCCTGGAGCGGCTGCGGCTCGGCCGAGGGCCCCCGAGGAGGGAGGGAGTGCTGCGGCTGCTGGGGGGGGGCCCGGGGGGGAATTTTGGGGGTCCCGGGGGGAATTTGGGGGGGGGCGGGGCGGGGGAGGGGCAGCGGTGCCGCCTGAGGATCCGCGGGGACGGAGAGGGAGCGGCGCTGGAGCTGTTCGTGCCCCCCAAGGTGAGCGGAATTTGGGGGGAATTGGGAAAATTGGGGGGGAAAATGGGGGAAAATAAGGGGGGGAATTGGGGGAAAATTTGGGGAAATTGGGGGAAAATTTGGGGGAAAATGAGGGGGGGGGAAATTGGGGGAAAAATGGGGGAAAATTTGGGGGGGAATTGGGGGAAAATTTGGGGGAAAATGGGGGAAAATGAGGGGGAGAATTGGGGGATAGTTGGGGGGGAATTGGGGGAAAATGGGGGAAAAATTGGGGGGAATTGGGGGAAAATTTGGGGGGAATTGGGGCAAAAATGGGGGGAAATGAGGGGGGAAATGGGGGAAAGTTTGGGGGGAATTGGAAAAATTTGGGGGGAATTGGGGAAAAATTGGGGTGAAAAATGGGGCGGAATGGGGAAAATGATGGGGGAATTTGGGGGGGGGAAATGGGGGAAAAATTGGGAAATTTCATTTTTGAGATTTTTTTTGTGGTTTAACCTTAAAAAGCTCTCAAATCCTTCAAAAAAATCCCAAAAACAAAAGAAAATTGTGGCAGAAGGGGTGGGAGGTGAGAATTTTGGGTTCCAGATGCCCCAAAAATTAGGGATTTCACCCCAAATTCGCCCCCAGGCCCCCAAGCCGCGGCTCAGCCTCCCCTGCGCCGCGCTGGCCGCGACCCCCGCGGGGCCCGGCGGGAGCAGCTTCCGCATCCTGGTGAGGATTCCTGCGCTTTCAGGGAAAATTCGGGGATTTTTGTGGGGTTTGGGGTCAAATTCGGGGAATTTCGGGGGTTTTGGGCTGAATTTTGCTGTTTTTGGGCTGAATTTCACCATTTTTGGGCTGAATTTCGCCGGTTTTAGACTGAATTTTGCCGTTTCTGTGGGAATTGGGTTTTTTGGGCTGAATTTCACCATTTTCGGGGTCCCTGACCTCGTTCCCAGACCGACTCGGGGCTGGAGCTGCTGCTGGGGTTTATTTCTGGGAATTTGGGGTTGTTTGGGGTGAATTTTGCTGTTTCTATAAGAATTGGGTTTTTTTGGGCTGAATTTTTCAGTTTTTGGGGTGAATTTTGCTGTTCTTGGGCTGAATTTTGCTGTTTCTGTGGGAATTGGGGTTTTTTGGGGTGAATTTCACCATTTTTGGGCTGAATTTCACCATTTTCGGGGTCCCTGACCTCGTTCCCAGACCGACTCGGGGCTGGAGCTGCTGCTGGAGGCGCCGGACCCGCGGCAGCGTCGGCTGTGGCTGCAGGACTTGGGCGAGTGGCCGAGCCCCCCGTGAGCCCCCCCAGATTTTGGGGTTTTTTTCCTCTTTTTTTTTAATTTTAAAAATTCCGATTTTTTTTTCTAAATTTTTGTATTTTTTTTCTCTTTTCTTCAGCGACGACCCCGACCCCCCCTCGGACTTGGAGCTGTTCCGGGGGGAGAGCGCAGAGCTGCTGAGCCAAGGTGAGCCAAAATCACCCAAAATTGTCCCAAAATCACTCAAAATCGCCCCAAAATCACCCAAAATTATCACCCGAAATGCAAACGAGACACAACCACCCCAAAAAATCTCGTGGCCTGGAAAAAGCTTTAAAAACCCTGGAAGCGATCTCTAAAAAAATCCGGAAAAATAACCCCAAAAAAAAAATCCACGAAAAAATCCAAAATCTTTTTAGAATCCCCAAAAAAATTCCCATAGCCTAAAAAAACCCAAAAAAACCCACAAAAAATCCACAAAAAATCCAAAATCCTTTCCAACCCCCCGGGACCCCCAACAACACAAAACCACCCCAAAAAAACCCCAAAAAATCCACAAGAAATCCAAAATGCTTTCCAAACTCCCAAAAACCCTTAAAACCTCAAAAATAACACAAAAAAAAATCCACAGAAAACCCAAAATCTTTTCCAAGCCCTCCCAGAACCCCCAAAAACCCAAAACCACCCCAAAAACCCAAAAAAAAAATCCACAAAAAATCCGAAACACCCCAAAATCTTTTCCAAACCTTCCTGGGACCACCCAAAAAACCTTAAAACCTCAAAAATAACACCAAAAAAATCCACAAAAAATCCAAAATCCTTTCCAAACTCCCCCAGGTCCCCAAAAAAAAACCCAAAAAATCCGTAAAAAATCCAAAACGCCCCAAAATCCTTTCCGAACCCCCCAAAAAACCCCAAATCCCCCCAAAAAATCCCCGAATCGTTCCGCAGGTGCTTACGGGGGGCTCCCGGAGCCGCCCCCCCCGCCCCCCCCCCGGAGCTGCCCCCCCGCGTGCCCCTGGAGGAGCCTGGAGCCCCTCCCCCCCCCCGCGCCCCTCCCCCACCCCGCGGAGCCCCCGGAGCCGCCAGGTAGGGCAGGGGCGGGGGAGGGGATTGCTCCCAAATTTGGGGGGGTTGGGCCCGAATTTTGGGGGCTTTGTCTCAAATTTCTGGGGGGGGATTTGGTTTGGGTTTTTGGGGGGTTTGTCCCAAATTCTGGAGGACTTGCCCCAAATTTTGGAGGGGGTTGGGCCCAAATTTTGAGAGATTTCTCCCAAATTTGGGGGCATTGTACCGAATTTCGAGGGGGTTGGTTCCCAAATTCTGGGGGGTTTGTCCCAAATTTTGGGGGGTGTGGTTTGGCTTTCTGGGGGGGGGAGTTGTCCCAAATTTTGGAGGATTTGTCCCAAATCTTGGTGGGGGGGGTTGTTTTGGGTTTTTGGGGGGAATTGTCCCAAATTTCGGGGGATTTGTCCCAAATTTTGTGGGGGGTTTTGGGGAGGCGGAGCCTGAATTCGGGGCGGAGATTTTGGGGGGAATTTTGGGAGTTGATTCAAGGTTTTGGGGCAGATCCAAATTTTTGGGGGAGGAGCCTTGATTTTGAGACATTCAAACCCAAATTGGGGAGGGGTCGAGGGCTCCAATTTTGGGGATTTTTGGGGATTTTGGGGCTCTGATTTTGAGGATTTTGTGGCTCTGATTTTGGGGATTTTGAGGCTCTGTTTTTGGGGATTTTGGGGTTCTAATTTTAGGGATTTTGGGGCTCTGATTTTGGGGATTTTGGGGCTCCTTGGGGGGGGAAGGGCTGCCCCTGTGACCCCCAATTCTTCCCCCAAATTCCCTTTTTTCTCCCCCACATCCTCTCCCTTTTTGCCCCCCAAAATCCCTTTTTTTCCACCCAAAATTCTCCATTTCCCCCCCAAATCCCCCAAATCCCTTCCCCCCCCAAATTTCCCATTTTCCCCCCAAATTCTCCATTTTTCCCCCCGAAATGCCCCGAATTCCTTTTCCCTCCCCAAAATCCCCCAAATTTTCGCTTCCCCCCCAAACTCCCCCAAAATCCCCCAAAACTCTCCCAAAATCTCCCATTTTTCCCCCAAATTCCCCATTTTCCCCCCAAATTCCCTTTTTCCCCCCAAATCCCCCAAAATCCCCAAATTTTCCCCCAAATTCTGCCTAACCCCATTTCTCTCTCTCCGTTCCAGGCCCGTTCCCATTCCCGCTCTCATCGCCTCCCCCGGCTCCGCCCCCAGACCCGGGCGGGGTCGGAATTTCGGGGGGCGATTCGGGGCCTCGTCCGGGCGACATTTTGGGGTCTCGTCCGGGTGACATTTTGGGGTCTCGTCCGGGCGATTTCGGGGTGACCCCGACGGATTTCGGCAACGCTCCGGGCGTTTTCGGAGACCCTCCGGGCGACTTCGGGGTCGCTCTGGGCGACTTCGGGGACCCTCGGGGAGATTTCGGGGTCGCTCCGGGCGATTTCGGGGCGGCCCCCGGGGATTTCGGGGACCCCCGGCACGCGCTGGCGCCGTTCCCCCTGGTTCCACGGGACGCTGTCGCGGCTGCGCGCGGCGCAGTTGGTGCTGCAGGGAGGGCGCGGCGCCCACGGCGTCTTCCTGGTGCGGCAGAGCGAGACCCGGCGCGGCGAGTACGTGCTGACCTTCAACTTCCAGGGCAAGGCCAAGGTGAGGCTTGGGGGGAAAAACCCCGATTTTGGGAAAAAACGGGAATTTTGTGCGAAAAAATGGGGATTTTATACAAAAAAATGGGGATTTTATACAAAAAAATTGGGATTTTAGGGGGTAAAGTTGGGGTTTGGGGTCAGTACGTGCTGACCTTCAACTTCCAGGGCAAGGCCAAGGTGAGGCTTGGGGGGAAAAAATGGGAATTTGGGAAAAAAATGGAATTTGGGGGAAAAAAACAGTGTTTTTTTATGAAAAAATGGGGATTTTGTACTAAAAAATGGGGATTTTGTACTAAAAAATGGGGATTTTAGGCAGTTTGAGTTGGGGTTTGGGTCAGTACGTGCTGACCTTCAACTTCCAGGGCAAGGCCAAGGTGAGGTTTGGGGGAAAAAGGGGGATTTTGGGGAAAAAAACGGGAATTGGGTGAAAAAAACGGGGATTTTATACCAAAAAATGGGGGATTTGGGTGAAAAACTGGGGATTTGATCGTTAAAAATGGGGGTTTGAGTTGGGGTTTGGTGCTGACCTTTAGTTTCCGAGTTATTTTCCTCATCTGAATTTTCAGTTTTTGTATTTTAAGGCCATTTTCAGTTCTCGATCCCCATTGTGGGGGTTTTTTCCCCATTTTTCAAGCTTTTTTCCCCATTATTTCAGGATTTTATTGTGCTCTCTCCCCTCCTTGACCCCATAACCATTTTTTGGTTTTTTTCTCCCATTTTTGGAGTTTCCCCCCCCATGTTTTTGGATGTTTTCCTTATTTTTCGACATTTTTCCCCCATTTTTTGGTGTATTTTCCCCATTTTTTCGCCTTTTTTCCCCATTTTTTTTGTTTTTTCCCATTCCTGTAATTTCTAACCCCAAAATTTTGGTTTTTTGTGTTCCCAGCACCTGCGGCTGTCGCTGAACGAGGCCGCGCAGTGCCGCGTGCAGCACCTCTGGTTCCAGAGCATCTTCGACATGCTCGAGCACTTCCGCGTGCACCCGATCCCCCTCGAGTCGGGCGGGCCCAGCGACGTCACCCTGCTCAGCTACGTGGTGGCCTCGAACCGCATTTACGGTGAGAAAAATTAATTATTAATTAATTGTTAATTAATTAATTGGGTTTTGGGGTGATTTGGGGTCATTTTGGGTCATTCCGGGGGAATTTTGGGTGATTTTGGAGGCTTTGGGGCCCAGCGACATCACCCTGCTCAGCTACGTGGTGGCCTCGAATCGAATTTACGGTGAGATTAATTAATTATTAATTAATTATTAATTAATTAATTGGGTTTTGGGGTGATTTGGGGTCGTTTCGGGTCATTCCGGGGGAATTTTGGGTGAATTTGGGTGGGTTTGGGGCCCAGCGACGTCACCCTCCTGAGCTATGTGGTGGCCTCGAACCGCATTTACGGTGAGAAAAATTAATTATTAATTAATTGTTAATTAATTAATTGGGTTTTGGGGTCATTTTGGGTCATTTCGGGTCATTCCGGGGAATTTTGGGTGAATTTGGGTGGTTTGGGGCCCAGCGACGTCACCCTGCTCAGCTACGTGGTGGCCTCGAACCGTATTTACGGTGAGATTAATTAATTAATTAATTGTTTAATTGGGTTTGGGGGTGATTTGGGGTGATTTTGGGTCATTTTGGGTCATTTTGGGGGATGTAATTGGGTTTGATTGGGGTTTGGGGCCCAGCGACGTCACCCTGCTCAGCTACGTTGTGGCCTCGAATCGAATTTACGGTGAGATTAATTAGTAATTAATTAATTAATTGGGTTTTGGGGTCATTTCGGGTCATTTCCAGTCATTTTGGGCGATTTAATTGGGGTTTAATTGGGAATTTGGGGTGATTTAATGGAATTTTGGTGTTCCTGGAAGTAATTTTGGGCAGATTTCGGGCGATTTTGGGTCAGTTTAAGTGAATTTTGGGTCGATTTAAGCGAATTTTGGGTCAATTTCAGGCGACTTTGGGTCGATTTTGGGCGATTTTGGGTCGATTTAAGTGAATTTTGGGTCAATTTAAGTGAATTTTGGGTCGATTTTGGGCGATTTTGGGTCAATTTAAGTGAATTTTGGGTCGATTTCGGGAATTTTGGGTTCCTTCCCGGGGGTCTCACCCACCCTCTCCCCTCCCCCCCCAGGTCGCTCCGGGAGCCGCTCGACCATCGCCGACCCCTCCCCCACCCCCCCGGACCCCCCCGACCCCCCCTCCCCTCCCCCCGCCCCTCCCCCACCCCCGGACTGACCCCTCCCCCTCCCCCCGCGGTACGAGGCCCCTCCCCCACCCCCCCCAAAAAAAACACTAACGGGGGGGAGGGGCTGCCCCACCCCTCCCCCCGCCCCTCCCCCACCCCACCCCCCCGAGGTTTATTTTTGTACCCCTCCCCCCCACCGTCGCCACCCCTCCTCCACCCCCCGAATTTTGGGGGAATTTTGAGAGAAAAAAGTAAAAAAAAAAAAAAAAAAAAAAATTATTGGTGCTGTGGTCATTGCTTGGGGGGGAGGGGCGGGACTCGAATTTTGGGGATTTTGTCACAATTTGGAGATTCTGGACCCGAATTTGGGGAATTTACACAATTTTGGGAGTCCCAGACCCAAATTTGAGGCGTTTTTCACAATTTTGGGCTCCCAGGTCCTGTTCCTGTTCCCCTCTCCCATTTTTTGGGTCCCAAATCCCAATTTTGGATATCCCGACCCCAATTTTGGGTCTCTTCTCTCATTTTTGGCATTTCCAATCCCATTTTCCGTTCCTTTTTCCCATTTTTGGGTATCCCGATCCCAATTTTGAATATTTTTTCGGCCATCCCGACCCCAATTTTGGGTATTTTTTCCAATTTTTGGGTATCCCGACCCCAATTTTGAATATTTTTCAGACATCCCGACCCAAATTTTGGGTCATTTTTTCCACTTTTGGATATCCTAATCCCAATTTTGGATGTTTTTCGCCCACCCCAACCCCAATTTTTTGTCCTTTTTCCCAATTTTGGGTATTTTTCCCAATTTTGGGGGTTTTTTTTCCCATTTTTGCCCACCCCGACCCCAATTTTAGGTATTTTTTGCACATCCTGATCCCAATTTAGGATTTTTTTTTTCCCCCCAAATTTGGAATTTTTTTTTCCCATTTTCGCCCATCCCGACCCCAAATTTCGGATTTTTTTCTTTTCCCCCAAATTTTCGGAGCTCTTTTTTATTGCCCCTCCCCCCCCCGGAAGGTGCTCAGCCCCTCCCCCACCCTCAGCCCCTCCCCCACCACCTGCCCCGTGGCCACCAAAGGCTGGGCCTGGCCCCGCCCCTCCCCCACCCCCGGCCCCTCCCCCACCCCCAGCTCCTCCGGGGGCGGCGCTGGCCCCGCCCACGGCCCCGCCCCCTGCCCCCTTCGGCCACGCCCCCTGGAGCTCAGAGCCACCAGGGCCACCAGGGCCACCAAGGTCAGGGGCGCGGCCACCAGCCACAGCCAGGGCACGGCGGGGGGGCCCGCGGGGGTCATTTGGTGACCCTCGGTGGTCACTCGGTGACCCTCGGTGGCCATCAGGGTGGGGGGAGGGGTCTGGGTGGCCGTCAGGGTCGTTTGGTGGCCCACGGTGGTCACTCGGTGGCCTTTGGTGGTCGCCAGGGTCAGGGGGTGGTGGCCCGGGGTGGTCACTCGATGACCCTCGGTGGTCACTCGGTGGCTCTTGGTGGCTATCGGGGTCACTCGGTGTCCCTCGGTGGTCATTTCGTGCCCCTCGGTGGTCACTCGGTGGCCTTCGGTGGTCACTTGCTGTCTCTCAGTGGTCATCTCGTGGTCCTTGGTGGTCACTTGGAGATCCTCAGTGGTCATTCGGTGGCCCAGGGTGGTCACTCCATGACCCTCAGTGGTCACTCCATGGCCCTCGGTGGTCACTCCATGATCCTCGGTGGTCACTCTGTGTCCCTCGGTCACTCGGGGACCCTCAGTGGTCACTCCATGATCCTCGGTGGTCACTCCATGACCCTCAGTGGTCACTCCATGGCTCTCGGTCACTCGGGGACCCTCAGTGGTCACTCCATGATCCTCGGTGGTCACTCCATGGCTCTCGGTCACTCGGGGACCCTCAGTGGTCACTCCATGATCCTCGGTGGTCACTTCGTGGCCCTCGGTGGCCGCGGGGGGAGGGGCGGTGGCCACCAGGAGGATCCAAAAGGCCACGGGAGGGTGGGGGAGGGGCCCCATGGCCTGGGGGGGAGGGGCGGTCCTGGGGTGGGGGTCAGAGGCACCCTAAAACACCATGAATTTTTTAAAAAATTCCCCAAAATTTCCCCAAAATTTCCCCAAAATTATCCCAAAATCCATTGAATTCCCCCAAAATGCCCTGAATTCCCCAAAATTCTCTGAATTCCACCCAAAATTACCCCAAAATCCATCGAATTCCTCAAAATTACCCAAAAATTTTCCCCGAATTCCCCAAATTCCCCCCAAAATCCAATTAATTTTCCCCAAAATCCCCCAAAATTACCCAAAATCCATCGAGTTACCCCAAAATTTCCCCAAAATCCATCGAATTCCCCCCAAAATCCCCAAAATTACCCCAAAATGCCCTGAATTTTCCCCCAAAATCCCCGAATTCTCTTCCTGGGACCCCCAAATCCTCCTCGGGACAACCCAAAATTGCCCCAAAATTCTCCCAAATCCTTGCCAGACCCCAGACCTCCCCCAGGCCCTCCCTGGACCCCAAATTCCTCCAATTTGTCCTCACATCCACCACGGATCCCCCGAAATCCCCAAAATTCCCTGAAATGTTCCGAATCCCCCGAAATTCCCCCAAAATCCCCCAAAATTCTGCCCCAAATACCCCGAATTTACCCCAAAATCTCCAAATTCTCCTCCTGGGCCCCAAATCCATCTCAGGACACCCAAAATCCCCCGAATTCCCCAAAATTCCATCCAAAATCCCCCGAATTCTCCCCAAAATTCCTCCAAATTCCCCTAAAATCCCCAAAATTCCCCAAAATTCCCCCAAAATCCCCCAAAATTACCCCAAAATCCCCCGAGCCCCCCCGGTACCTTGGGGCCGTTGGTGACAGCGGAAGTGGCAGAGGGACAGGAAACACTGCCGGGGCGGGGCCCCGAAAACCCCAAAAACGCCCCAAAAAAACCCAAAAATGGCCCCGAGACCACGCCTGGGGACTGGGAGGGACCCAAAATCCTAAAAACAAAAAACCACGCCCCAAAAACCCCAAAATCCACCCCAAAAATGGCCCCGAAACCATGCCCGGGGACTGGGAGGGACCCGAAATACCAAAATCCGCCCCAAATTCCAAAAATCCACCCCAAAACCCCAAAAACTGCCCCAAAACCCTGCCCTGAGCCTGGGAGGGACCCCAAAACTCCCCAAAAACCCC
The DNA here is from genome assembly GCA_036785705.1 of Acanthornis magna. NCBI lineage: Eukaryota > Metazoa > Chordata > Aves > Passeriformes > Acanthizidae > Acanthornis > Acanthornis magna. The sequence continues at coordinate 12,761 of JAWUZG010001204.1, forward strand.
AAATCCAACCCCAAAAGCTCAGGGGGCCCAAATCCCACCCATTTTCCCCCCATTTTCCCCCATTTTTTCCCCATTTTTCCCCATTTTTCCCATTTCCCCCATTTTTTCCCAATTTTTCCCAATTTCCCCCATTTTTCCCAATTTCCCCCATTTTTTCCCCATTTTTCCCCAATTTTTCCCCATTTTTCCCCATTTTTCCCTTTATTTCCCATTTTTTCCCAATTTTCCCAATTTCCCCCATTTTTCCCAATTTCCCCAATTTTTTCCCCATTTTTCCCATTTTCCACATTTTTTTCCTATTTTTTCCCTTTTTTCCCCCATTTTTCCCAATTTCCCCCATTTTTTTCCCATTTTTCCCAATTTCCCCCCATTTTACCCCAACCACACTCCGGATCTGCTGCAAAATCCTTTATTCCCCTCCCCCACCCCCCTGGGGACCCCCTCCCCAAAATTTTTTGGGGTGGGGGGCCCTAAAATCCCCGAAATTCGGAGCCTTCGTCGTTGTCGTCATCATCACCAAACTGGGGCCGAACTGGGACGGACTGGGGACGATTTCGGGGTCCCGGAGACCCCAAAAATGGGCGGGATTTGGGATTTTCCCCCAAAATCGGGTGGGATTTGGGATTTTTCTCAGGAATGCCCCAAAGTCTCCAAAATTCGGCGTCGCTGAGTTCTTCTTCATCTTCATCTTCGTCATCGTCATCATCATCGTCACCTTCATCGAACCGGGGCCAATTTTGGGGTCTTTTTTTGGGTCCAGGAGACCCCAAAATTGGGTCAGATTTCAGATTTTCCCCCAAAATTGGGTCAGATTTGGGATTTTCCCCCAAAAATGGGCGGGATTTGGGATTTTCCCCCAAAATCGGGTGGGATTTGGGATTTTTCTCAGGAATGCCCCAAAGTCTCCAAAATTCGGCGTCGCTGAGTTCTTCCTCATCTTCATCACCGTCATCGTCGCCTTCATTGAACTGGGGCCGATTTTGGGGTCTTCTTTTGGATTCAGGAGACCCCAAAATTGGGTCGGATTTGGGATTTTCCCCCAAAACCGAGCCAGATTTGGGATTTTCCCCCAAAATTGGGTTGGATTTCAGATTTCCCCCCAAAACCGACTCAGATTTCGGATTTTCCCCCAAAACCGACTCAGATTTCGGATTTTCCCCCAAAACCGACTCAGATTTCGGATTTTCCCCCGAAACTGAGTCAGATTTCGAATTTTCCCCGGAACCTTCCGAAATTTCCCAAAACCTCCCAAAATCTCCACCTTCCTCCTCCTCCTCTTCCTCATCGTCCGCCAGGTCCACCATCGTCCACTCCGTCCCCCGCGGTGGCCACGCCGTCCCCTCCCGGACGCCCACGCCGCCCTCGGGGGCCTTGGGGACATAATCGTGGCACAGGGGACCGGCCAGGGCGGGGCCGCAGGTGGCGCTGACCACGAAGTCCAAGTGTCCACCTCCGGCGAAGCAGAGGCGTTGGCGTGGCTCCGCCGCGGCGGTCAGCGGCTCCCGGCAGGTGCCCAGGTGGTCATCGTCCCAGCCGTGGTCCTCGTCCCACACCTGCAGCTCCAGGACGGCGCCGGGCAGCAGCCGGACCTGGCCGAAGTCCAGCCGCTGACCCCAGCGCGGCCGGTCCGAGTTCCAGGCCGTGGCCGTGCGGGCGCGGCGCTGGCCGAAGGTCACCCAGACGTAGGCGTCCGTGGGGGACAGAGGGTCGCCGCGCCAGCCGCGGCCGCCGCTGACCAGCACGGACAGGTGGGCGGAGCCGCGGTGGGCGGGGCAGCACGGGGAGCCGCCCACGGGGGGGAGGGGCGGCCGAGCAGGAGCAGTGGCAGGGGTGGGGGGGAGGGGACAGGGGGGCGGCCGGAGGGGGGTCACCCGGGAGGTCAGCGGGGTGGTCATCATGGCGGTGATTGGAGCGGTCACCCTGGTGGTCATCGGAGAGGTCATCACGGAGGCCACCTGGAAAGTGATTGGAGTGGTCACCCAGGAGGTCATTGGGGTGGTCATTGGGGAGGTCATTGGAGTGGTCATCGAGGTGGTCATCGGAGTGGTCACCCAGGAGGTCATCAGAGAGGTCATTGGGGAGGTCTTGGGGCAGTCATTGGAGTGGTCATTGGAGAGGTCATGGGGGTGGTCATTGGGGAGGTCATCAGAGCGGTCATCGGAGTGGTCATCGGGGAGGTCATCACGTTGCTTGTCTTGACCACTGTGTTGACCTCCGTGAAGGCCGCACTGACCAAGACCTTCGTATTGACTGCGCTGACCACCGTGATGACCACGATGACCACGACAAGCACCACCTTGGCCACCACCTTGGCCATAATGTTGGCCAACATGCTGACCATCGTGTTGACCACTGCAATGACCATGACCACCATGACCACCGCGATGACCACGATGACCTCGATGACCACAACCTCTCCCACCTTGACCACCACACTGACCACAATGCCCACGATGCCTACACTGACCACCACGATGGCCACCATGACCACCATGACCACAATGACCACAACCCCCACGCCCCTCCCCCGCACTGACCTGTCCGTGCTCCCTGTCCGGCGCAGGGGCAGCTGACCCTCAGCGCTTTGGCCGCGATGTAGGTGGCGATGGCCGTCCGGAGCGCGCGGCGCCGCGGGTCCCGCGGGGACAGCAGCGTGTGCAGCGGCCGCAGGTCAGCCTCCACCATGGCCGGAGCCGCGGGGACGCCGCGCAGCCACCGCGAGAAATCCTCCGGCCGCCCGAACGCCAGGTCGCCGTCCTGGCCGCTGCCGTCTTGGTCTCCATCTTGGTCACCGCCATATTGTCCATAATACTGGCTGTCGTATTGGCCACCATCATGGCTGCCACCGTCATGGCCGCCGCCAGCCTGACCACCATATTGGCCGCCATCTTGACCACCATCTTGGCCACCATGGCCGCCATATTGGCCACCATATTGGCCTCCATATTGGCCTCCATATTGGCCACCATGGCCGCCATCTTGACCACCATCTTGTCCGCCATTTTGGCCACCATATTTACCACCATATTGTCCACCATGGCCGCCATATTGGCCGCCATTTTGACCACGACGACCACCATATTGGCTGCCATATTTACCACCATAACGGCCGCCATCTTGGCCACCATATTGTCCGCCATGGCCGCCATCTTGTCTGCCATATTGACTTCCATCTTGTCCGCCATCTTGGCCACCATAGCCGCCATCTTGCCCTCCATCATGGCCGCCGCCCTCCACCTCCAGCAGCCTCTCGGCGAAGAACTCGCTGAAGCTGACGTTGCCCTCCATGCCCTCCCGCGCCGTCCGGCACGCGCTCAGCGCCGCCCCGGCGCGGCCGAAGGACGCCTCGGCCATCAGGCAATCGCTGGCCTCCTGCGCGCCCACGCCGGCCATGGCGGCGCGGCACAGGCGCACGGCGGTCAGCGCGGCCACGCGGCCCCCGAGCCGCGCCGCCGTCACCGCGTGCGTGCCGTAGGTGGCCAGCAGCTCGGCGTAGTCGGCGGCCGTGGCCGCGCTGAACTCGGGGGGCAGCGCTCGGACCGCCCGCAGGAAGTGGGGGGAGGGGCGGGCGGTGTTGAGGTCCAGCCAGGCCCTGGGGGGAGGGGCGGAGGGGGAGGGGTCAGCGGGGGTTTGGGGAGGATTTTGGGGGATTTGGGGTGGATTTTGGGACGATTTGGGGTGAATTTGGGGGTCTGGGGGGGATTTTGGGGAATTTGGGGAGATTTGGGGGGATTTTGGGAGGATTTGGGGAGGATTTCGGGGAATTTCGGGGATCTGTGGGGGATTTGGGGGGGAGATTTGGGGTGGAATCGGGGGATTTTGGGGGGACTGGGGAGGATTTGGGGGTCTGGAATGGATTTGGGGGGGATTTGGGGGGTCTGAGGGCATTTGGGGGGTCTGGGGTGGATATGGGGGGGATTTAGAGGATTTGGGGGTCTGTGGAGGATTTGGGGTGAATTTGGGGGAATTTGGGGGGGATTTGGAGAGGATTTGGAGAGGATTTGGGGTGAATTTGGGATCTGGGGTGGATTTCGGGGGAGATTTGGGGAGCATTTAAGGTGAATTAGGATGAATTTGGGGGTATCAGGGAGGATTTGGGGTGGAATCAGGGCATTTTGGGGGTGTGGGGGGGATTTGGGGAGGTCTGGGGTGGATTTTGGGTGGATTTGGGATGAATTTGGGGAGGATTTGGGGTGAATTGGGGAGATTTGGATGATGAAGATGATGAGGAGGATGAAGACAGAGGATAGAGATGAGGATGAAGACGAAGATGAGGATGGTGAAGATGAAGGTGAGGATGAGGATGAAGATTATGAAGATGAAAATAAAGACGAAGATGAGGATGAAGATGGAGGAACATGAAAGCGAAGATGAAGATGAGGATGAACATGAAGATAAAGTTGAGGAAGATGAAGAAGGAGAATAAAGATGAGGATGAAGATGAGGATGAAGATTATGAAGATGATGAAGATGAAGATGGAGATGAGGATGGAGGAACATGAAAATGAAGATAAGGACGAAGATGAGAATTACGAAGATGAGGATGAAGATGAAGATGAAGATGAGGATAGTGAAGATGAAGATGAAGATGAAAATGAGGATGAAGGTGAAGATGAGGATGAGGATGAAAATGGAGGATGAGAATGGAGATGAAGATGAGGATAAAGATGAGGATGAAGATGAAGATGAGGATGAGGATGAAGATTACAAAGATGAAGATGAGGATGACAAAGATGAAGATGAACATGGAGGACAATGAAAATGAAGATGAAGACAAAGATGAGGATGAAGAAGATGAAGATGAGGATGAAGATGAAGATGAGGATGAAGATGAAAATGAAGGTTACAAAGATGAAGATGAGGATGATGAGGATGATGAGGATGAAGAAGATGAAGATGAGGATAGTGAAGATAAAGATGAAGATGAAGATGAAGATGAAGGTGACAAAGATGAAGATGAGGATGATGAGGATGATGAGGATGAAGAAGATGAAGATGAGGATAGTGAAGATAAAGATGAAGATGAAGATGAAGATGAAGGTGACAAAGATGAAGATGAAGATGATGAGGATGATGAGGATGAAGAAGACGATGCAGGCTCTCACCAGTAGAAGACGCACTTGACGTGCAGCCAGCTGAGGGCGCTCCTGTCCTGCCGCTGCCACCGCAGCCCCTCCCGCGCCACGCGCGACTGCGACCCCGCGACCACCGCGCGCTGTCCCCTCCCGGTGTCCGCGGACAGCGCCAGGCTCCACCCCCGCGCCACCCCCGAGGCCACCGTTGTCCCCACGGCCGTGGCCCCCGCGGCCACGCGCGAGCCGCGGTGACAGCGCCGCCCCGAGTGCCACCGCGCCACCCCCAGGGGCAGGCGGCGCGGGGACCCTCGGCGCAGCGCGTCCGGGCACAGGACACACTCATGGTCGCTGTCATCGCCGCCGTCGTTGTCACCCAGGTCCAGCACGCGGCCTCCCGCCAGGCGCAGCGTGGTGACATCGAGCCCCCAGCCCAGCGACAGCGACCCCGGCGCGGGGGGGGCGGCGGCGCAGGCGGCGCGGGGGGCGCGGCGACACTGAGGGGACACCGCGGGGGGGGCGGTGGCGATGGCCAGGAGGAGCAGGAGGGGACCCTGGGGACACAGAGGGGACATTGAGGGGACATTGGGGACATTGGGGACATTGACATTGGGGACACTGAGGGGACATTAAGGGGACACCGCGGGGGGGGCGGTGATGGCGATGGCCAGGAGGAGCAGGAGGGGACCCTGGGGACACAGAGGGGACATTGGGGACATTGACATTGGGGACACTGAGGGGACACCGAGGGGACACCGCGGGGGGGGAGGTGGCGATGGCCAGGAGGAGCAGGAGGGGACCCTGGGGACACAGAGGGGACATTGGGGACACTGGGGACATTGGGGACAATCAGGGAACACTGGGGACATTGACATTGGGGACACTGAGGCGACACTGAGGGGACACCGCGGGGGGGGCGGTGATGGCGATGGCCACGAGGAGCAGGAGGGGACCCTGGGGACAGAGAGGGGACATTGAGGGGACACTGACACTGGGGACATTGAAAGGACCCTGGGGACATTGGGGACACTGACATTGGGGACACTGAGGGGACACCGAGGGGGGGGCGGTGGCGATGGCCACGAGGAGCAGGAGGGGACCCTGGGGACAGAGAGGGGACATTGGGGACACTGGGGACATTGGGGACAATCAGGGAACACTGGGGACATTGACATTGGGGACACTGAGGGGACAATGAGGAGATATTGAGGGGACACTGAGGGGACATGGAGGGGACCCTGGGGACAGAGAGGACATCGATTGAGGGGACACTGGGGACATTGGGGACAATCAGGGGACATTGGGGACATTGGGGACCCTGGGGACAGAGAGGGGACAATGAAGGCACATCGAGGGGACCCTGGGGACATTGACATTGAGGACATTGGGGGATAGCCCTGGGGACATTGGGGACATCATTGGGGACATTGGGAGGACACTGACCATGAGGACATTTGGGGACATTGAGGTGACATTTCCCTCCCCTCCCCCCCCCCATGTCACCTCCCCCATTGTCACCTCCCGCGCGTCATTGTCACCTTTCTGTCACCGCGGCCACATCCTCTGCCCCTCCCCCGCACGTCCCCAAATGTGAGCCCAGTGTCCCCAAAGTGTCCCCAAAGTGTCCCCAAATGTCCCCAAAGTGTCCCTCCCAATGTCCCCAGATGTCCCCAAGTGTCCCAATGATGTCCCCAAGTGTCCCCAAATTTCCCCAAAAATGTCCCCAAATGTCCCCAATGTCCCCAAATTTCCCCAAATGTGTCCCCAAATGTCCCCAAAATTCCCCCAAAATTTCCCCAAATTGTCTCCAAATGTCCCCAATGTCCCCAAATTGTCCCCAAATGGTCCCAAATTGTCCCCAAAAATGTCCCCAATGTCCCAAATTGTCCCCAAATGTCCCCAAATTTCCCCTCACCATTCCGTGCTCCTTCGGGGACATTTCGGGGTCCCTGGGGGGGTGGGGGAGGGGCAGGAAGTGTCAGAGCCACGCCCCCCCAGGCCACGCCCCCAAACCCCAAAAACCGCGGGGGGAAGGGGGAGGGGGAGGGGCGGAGATTTGGGGCGAAATTTGGGATTTTTTGGGGGGATTTTTTTTTTTATTTTTGGGGATTTTTTATTTTAATTTTGGGGATTTTTTTTTTATTTTTAAAAAAATTTTTGGGACTTCTTGGGGAATTTTTTTTATTTTTGGGGATTATTTGGGATTTTTTTTTTTAATTTTTTGGGGGAGTTTTTTGGGATTTTTTTGGGGATCATTTCGGATTTTTTTTCCGAGTTTTTGGGATTTTTGGGGATTTTTAAATTTTTTTTTTAAATTTTTGGGGATTATTTGGGATTTTTAAAAATTCTTTAAAAAAATAATTTGGGGATTATTTCGGATTTTTTTTGCGAGTTTTTGGGGAAATTTTGGGGCTTTTTGGGACCTATTCGGGATGTTTTATTTTTGGGGATTATTTGGGATTTTTGGGGGATTTTTTTTGATTTTTATTTTTGGGGCTTGGTTTGGATTTTTTGGGGAGATTTTTGGGCATTATTTGGGATTTTTTTTTGGGATCATTTGGGATTTTTTGGCGATTTCTTTGGGAGTTTTGGATATTTTTGGGGATTACTTGGGATTTTCTTTTATTTTTGGGGATTATTTGGGATTTTTGGGGATTTTTTTGGAGTATTTGGTTTTTTTTTATTTTTGGGGATTATTTGGGGTTTTAAAAAAATTTTTGGGGAGACTTTTTTGGGACTATTTGGGATTTCTTTTTATTTTTGGGGATTTTTGGAGCGAATTCGGGTGAATCTCATGATTTTGGGGATTTTTGGGGCGAACTTTTGGATTTTTGGGGCGAATTTGTGCCATTTCGGCGCCGCTTTTGGGGTGCAAAGTGCTTTTATTGAGGCCCGCGGCGCATGACGTCACCGCCGACCAATCAGCGCCGTCCTGGGCGGGACTGGCGATGATTGACACCAGCGCGATCCAATCAGCGCCGCGCGGGGCGGGGCCGCGCTCCGGGGCGGTGATGTCACCGCAGACCAATCAGAGTCGCCCTGGGCGTGGCTTTCAGTGCTTGATTGACGTCAGTGCGAACCAATGAGCGCCGCGCGGGGCGGGGCGTCACCGCGAGCCAATGGGAGGCGGCGATGGCACCGCGGGCCAATGGGAGGCGGCGGCGGGCGGGGCCGGCGGTGATTGACAGCTGCCGCAGCCAATGGCGCTAGCCCGCGGCCACCGAGGCGGCGACGATGGCGACAAGGACCACGATGGCCACGGAGACGCAGGCGGCGAAGGCCAAGCGCTTCTGGAAACCAGTACGGACCAGTTCGGACCAGTCCGGACCAGTTTGGACCAGTACGGACCAGTGCAGACCAGTTTGGGAGAGCTGGGGACGCCCCCAGTCCTTCCCAGTTCACTCCAGTTTGTCCCAGTTTATCCCAGTGTCACCAAATACCTTCCCAGTTCATCTCAGTGCCTCCCAGTTCATCCCAGTTTGATCTCAGTCCCTCCCAGTTTGATCCCAGTGCCTCCCAGTCCATCCCAGTTCAATCTCAGTCCCTCCTAATCTCATCCCAGTTCATCCCAGTCCCTCCCAGTTCATCCCAATCCATTCCCAGTCCCTCCCAGTTTGTCCCAATCCCATCCCAGTCCCTCCCAGTCCATCCCAGTTTGATCCCAGTGCCTCCCAGTCCATCCCAGTTCAATCTCAGTCCCTCCCAGTCCCTCCCAATCCCATCCCAGTTTGATCCCAGTGCCTCCCAGTTCATCCCAGTCCCTCCCAGTTTATCCCAGTTCAATCCCAGTCCATCCCAATCCATTCCCAGTCCATCCCAGTTTGTCCCAGTCCATCCCAGTCTCTCCCAGTTCAATCTCAGTCCCTCCCAGTCCATTCCCAGTACAAACCAGTACAAACCAGTCTGTCCCAGTACCTTGCGCGCCCCCCGCTGGCGGCGCTGGGCGTGGCTCAGGTGGCTCCGCCCCTTGCCCAGGTGAGCTCCCGAGTCCTGCACGTGGTGCTCGATGCGATCCAGCAGCTCCCCCTGACCAGTACGGACCAGTTTAGACCAGTTTAGACCAGTTTGAACCAGTACAGATCGGTTTGTACCAGTATGGACCAGTACAGACCAGTTCGGATTGGTTCAGACCAGTACAAACCAGTTCGGACCAGTTTGGACTCCACTGGGCCATGCTAGAACTCTCCCAGTCCATCCCAGTTCAGTCCCAGTCCCTCCCAGTCCATCCCAGTTTATCCCAGTCCATTTCCCCTCTCTCCCAGTCCATCCCAGTTCAATCCCAGTTCGATCCCAGTCTGATTCCAGTCCCTCCCAGTCCCTCCCAGTTTGATTCCAGTCCATCCCAGTCCCATCAAATCCCATTGAATTCCTTCCCAGTCCCTCCCAGTTCAATCCCAGTTTGATTCCAGTCCATCCCAGTCCATTTCCACTCCCTCCCAGTCCCTCCCAGTTCATCCCAGTCTGTCCCAGTCCACCTCAGTCCTATCCCAGTTCAATACCAGTTTGATCCCAGTTTATCCCAGTATAAACCAGTCCCCCCAAATCCCCTTTTTTCCATTTTTTTGCCCATTTTCCCCCATGTTTTCCCCATTTTTTCACCTTTTTCCCCCGTTTTTTTTTGCATTTTTCCCATTCCCAGTCCCTCCCAGTATAAACCAGTATAAACCAGTCCCCCCAAATCCTATTCTCCCCCCATTTTTTCCTGTTTTTTTCCATTTCTCACCCATTTTTTGCCCTATTTTCCCCGTTTTTTCACCTTTTTTCCCCGTTTTTTTTGCATTTTTCCCCTCCCAGTATAAACCAGTATAAACCAGTCCCACCTGGGCCTCCACGGTGCCCCCCAGCAGCTGGAAGAGCTCCCCCAGCTCCCTCAGGCCTCTCTCGAGCCTCTGCAGTTCTTTGTGTCTCTCCCCGACCTCGTCCAGGGCGGCGCGGGCGGCGCGGGCCGAGCCCAAAACCTGCGGAAAAAACCCAAAAAAATTACCCAAAATTACCCAAAAATTATCAGGGAATTGTTAAAAATTTAATTTTGGAAATATCCTGAAAAAATCCTGAAAAAAACCACTAAAAAACCTCAAAATTCTGAAAAAAAACCACCCAAGAAATCACAAAATCCACCCCAAAACCTGCGGAAAAACCCCAAAAAATTACCCCAAAATTACCCAAAAATTATTTGGAATTGTTAAAAATGGAAATTCTAAAATATCCTGAAAAAATCCTGAAAAAAACCACCAAAAAACCTCAAAATCCCGAAAAAAAACCCACCAAAAAAATCCAAAAAACCCTCAAAATCCATCCCAAAACCTGTGGGAAAAACCCGAAAAAATTACCCCAAAATTATTGGGGAATTGTTAAAAACTGAAATTATAAAATATCCTGAAAAAATCACAAAAAAATCCTGAAAAAATCTAACAAAAAACCTTAAAATCCTGAATGAAAAACACCAAAATCCACCTAGTCCGAGCCCAAAACCTGCGGAAAAAAACCCAAAAAATGACCCAAAATTACCCAAAAATTATCGGGGAATTGTTAAAAATTGAAATTATAAAATGTCCTGAAAAAATCACAGAAAAATTCTGAAAAAATCTAACAAAAAACCTTAAAATCCTGAATGAAAAACACCAAAATCCACCTAGTCCGAGCCCAAAACCAGCGGGAAAAACCCCAAAAAATTACCCAAAATTACCCAAAAATTATTGGGGAATTGTTAAAAATTTAATTTTGGAAATATCCTGAAAAAATCCTGAAAAAAAACACTAAAAAACCTCAAAATCCCGAAAAAAACCCACAAAAAAAATCCAAAAAACCCTCAAAATCCATCCCAAAACCTGTGGAAAAAACCCCAAAAAATGACCCAAAATTACCCAAAAATTATCGGGGAATTGTTAAAAATTTAATTTTTGAAATATTCTGAAAAAATCCTGAAAAAAAACACTAAAAAACATCAAAATCCCCAAAAAAACCACCCAAGAAATCACAAAATGCACCCCAAAACCTGCGGAAAAAACCCAAAAAAATTACCCAAAATTACCCAAAAATTATTTGGAATTGTTAAAAATTGAAATTATAAAATATCTTGAAAAAAAAACCTGAAAAAAACCACAAAAAAACCTCAAAATCCCGAAAAAAACCCCACAAAAAAAATCCAAAAAACCCTCAAAATCCATCCCAAAACCTGCGGGAAAAACCCCAAAAAATTACCCAAAATTACCCAAAAATTACCGGGGAATTGTTAAAAATTGAAATTATAAAATATCCTGAAAAAATCCGGAAAAAAACCACTAAAAAACCTCAAAATTCTGAAAAAAAAACCACCCAAGAAATCACAAAATCCACCCCAAAACCTGCGGAAAAAACCCAAAAAATTACCCAAAATTACCCAAAAATTATCGGGGAATTGATAAAAATTTAATTTTGGAAATATCCTGAAAAAATCCTGAAAAAAAACACTAAAAAAACCTCAAAATTCTGAAAAAAACCACCCAAGAAATCACAAAATGCACCCCAAAACCTGCGGGAAAAACCCAAAAAAATTACCCAAAATTACCCAAAAATTATTTGGAATTGTTAAAAATGGAAATTCTAAAATATCCTGAAAAAATCCTGAAAAAAACCACCAAAAAACCTCAAAATCCCGAAAAAAAACCCACCAAAAAAATCCAAAAAACCCTCAAAATCCATCCCAAAACCTGCAGGAAAAACCCAAAAAATTACCCCAAAATTACCCAAAAATTATTTGGAATTGTTGAAAATGGAAATTCTAAAATATCTTGAAAAAAAATCCTGAAAAAATCCACCCAAAAACCCCGAAATCCCCAAAAAAATCCACCCAAAATCCCAAAAAAACAACAAAAAAACCCCAAATTCCCCAAATTTCCCCGAAATTGCCCAAATTCCCCAAATCTTTGGCTCACGTTGGAGACGAAGATTTCGCTCTGCCCTGACTCCAACATTCGCTCGAGCTCCTCCTCCGACAGCGGCGCCGCTCCGGCTGGGCCAGAATTGGGGAAAAAAACAGCAAAATTGGGAAAATTAGCAAAAAAAGAACCAAAATTGGGAAAATTGAAAAAAAAATGGGGGAAAATTAGCGAAAATTGGGAAAAATTAGCCAAAAATTGGGGAAAGGGACCCCAAAAATGAGCTCCTCCTCCGAGAGCAGTGCTGCTCCGGCTGGGCCAGAATTGGGGAAAAAACAGCAAAATTGGGAAAATTAGCAAAAAAATAACCAAAATTGGGAAAATTGAGAAAAAATGGGGGAAAGAGCAAAAAAAATGGGGGAAAAATAGCGAAAATTGGGAAAATTAATGAAAAAATGGGGAGAAAACACAAAAAATGGCGAAAAGGGACTCCAAAAATGGGGGAAAAACACCAAAAATTGGGAAAATTAACCAAAATTTGAGGAAATTGTAAAAAAATGGGGAAAAGAGCAAAAAAAAAATAGGGGGGAAACAGCAAAAATCGGGAAAAATTTTTCGGGAAAACCCCAATTAAAACCCAAATTTTTTTTTGGGAAAACCCAAATTTTTGGAGACTTCTCGTATTTTTTTAGAAAACCCGAATTTTCTGGGAAAACCCCAATCAAAACCCGAATTTTTTAGGGAAAACCTCAAATTTTTCAGGAAAACCCAAATTTTTTCAGACCCCCCGAATTTTCTGGAATTCCCCCAAAATTTTTTGAGACTCCCCGAATTTTTTGGGGACCCCCCCCGAATTTTTTAGGAAAACCCAAATTAAAACCTGAATTATTTCAGGAAAACCTCAAATTTTTCAGGAAAACCCAAATTTTTTCAGACCCCCCGAATTTTCTGGAATTCCCCCAGAATTTTTTGAGACTTTTCGAATTTTTTGGGATCCCCCCCCCGAATTTTTTAGGAAAACCCAAATTTTTTGGGACCGGAAATTTTTTGAGAAAACCCCGAATTTTTCAGGAAAACCTCAAATAAAACCCGATTTTTTTCGGGAAAACCTCAAATTTTTCAGGAAAACCCTAATTTTTTGAGACCCCCTGAATTTTCTGGAATTCCCCCAGAATTTTTTGGGCCCCCCCGAATTTTTTGGGCCCCCCGACCCCCCAAATTTCGGGGCCCCTCCCCCTCACCGATGTGCAGCTGGCGCCGGATTCGGTCGAGGCTGCGCTGGCGATACCGAGCCTGGGCGGCCTGGAGGCGTCCGGTGAGCCCCAAAAACTGCTGAGTCAGCACCCCGTGCTGCCCGGGGACCCCGAAAAATGAAACGGGGGAGCCCGAAAACCCCGAAATCCCAAAAACCCCCGCGGAAATCCCAAAAATCCCCGCGGAAATCACCCAAAAATGACCAAAATCCACCCAAAATTAGCCCAAAATTCACCCAGAATTGATGGGACAGGACCCTGAGCTGGGGAGGAGACCCCAAAAATGAAACGGGGGAGCCCGAAAACCCCGAAATCCCAAAAATCCCCGCGGAAATCCCAAAAATCCCCGCGGAAATCACCCAAAAATGACCAAAATCCACCCAAAATTACCCTGAAATGACCCAAAATAACCCGAAATTCACCCAAAATCCACCCAGGGAGCCCCAAACTGCTGAGTCAGGACCCCGTGCTGGGGAGAGATCCAAAAAAATGAAAAGGGGGACCCCGAAAACCCCGAAATCCCAAAAATCCCCACGGAAATCCACCCAAAATCGACCCAAAATTACCCAGAAATGACCCAAATCCACCCAAAATTCGCCCAAAATTGGTGGGACAGGACCTCGTGCTGGGGAGGAGACCCCGAAAATGAAATGGGGGAGCCCAAAAACCCTGAAATCCCAAAAATCCCCGCGGAAATCTGCCCAAAAATGACCCAAAAAACCCCAAAATCCCAAAAAATCCTGCAGGAAACCACAAAATTTTCCAGAATTTCCCCCGAATTTCCCCAAAATTTCCCCAAATCTCCCAAAATTTACCCAAGTCCCCCAAATTTACCAAAATTCACCCAAATCCCCCCACAATTTTCCAAAATTCCCCAAATTTTCCCTAAATTCTCCAAAATCCCCCAAAATCTCCCCAAATTCCCCAAAATCCCCAAATCTCCCCCAAATTTCCCCGAAAATTTCCCCAAATTCCCCAAAATTTCCCCTAAATTCCCCAAATTTTCCCTAATTTCCCCAAATTTTCCCCTAAATTCCCCAAATTTCCCCTAAATTCCCCAAAATCCCCCAAAATTTCTGCCAAATTTCCCCCCAAATTTCCCCCAAATCCCCCAAATTCCACAAAATTTCCCCTAAATTCCCCAAATTTTCCCCAAATTTTCCCTAATTTCCCCAAAATTTACCCAAAATTTCCTCGAAATTCCCCAAAATCCCCAAATTTTCCCCAAAAATCTCACCTGGGTTCTCCTCACTCTCGCTCTGATGGAATTTCTGTTCTCCTCCTCCTCCGGGCCTGGCTCCAGCCCTGCGCCCAAATTGGGGAATTTTGGGGAATTTTGGGGATTTTTTGGGGTATTTTGGGGTGTCGGAGTGATTTTGGGATTTTTTTGGGGGTATTTTGGAGGTTGGAGATATTTTTGGGATATTTTTGGGGCATTTTAGGGGCTCGGAGATTTTTTTTGGGGTATTTTTGGGGGATTCAGCAGTGGTTTTGGGATATTTTTTGGGGTATTTTGGGGGTTGGAAGTATTTTTGGGTATTTTTTTGGTATTTTTGGGGTGTTTGGGGATATTGTTTGGTACTTTTGGGATATTTTTTGGGCTATTTTTGGGTGTTTTGGGTTATTTTTGGGGTACTTTTTGGTATTTTTGGGATGTTTCCGGTATTTTGTGATGGTTTGGGGTATTTTGGGGATGTTTTGATTTATTTTTTTGTATTTTTGGGTGTTCTGGGGGTATTTTGGGATGGTTTTGGTGTATTTTCGAGGTGTTTCCAGGTATTTTTTTTAATTTCGGGGTGTTTTTGGGGCGTTCCCGGGATATTTTAGGCTATTTCTGGGTATTTTGGGAAGGTTTTTGGGGTATTTTGAGGGCATTTTTAATGTATTTTTAAAAATATTTTGGGGTATTTTGGGGGTATTTTGGGGTCTTTTTTTGGTATTTTGGGGTGGGTTTGGGGTATTTTCAGCTTTTTTAATATATTTTAGGTATTTTCGGGGGTATTTTGGGACATTTTCGGGATTTTTCGGGCTATTTTTGGGGTTTTTCGGGGTTACCTCTGAGCGCCGCCCGAATTTCCCGCGTCAGCTCCTGAGTCTCATCGCGGAGCTGCTGCAGATCCCTCTGGAGCTCTGGGGGCCAAAATCGCCCGAAATCAGCCCAAAAATCAGCCCAAAATTATAAAAAAAAATTGCCCAAAATCAGCCCAAAAATCAGCCCAAAATTATCCCAAAAATTACCCAAAATCAGCACGAAAATCAGCCAAAGTTACCCTAAAAATCCCTGCCGAAATCCCCAAAAAATCCAAAAAAATCACCAAAAAAATCCCCAAAAAATTACCCCAAAATCACTCCAAAAATCAGCCCAAAATTACCCTAAAATCACTCCAAGTCACCCAAAATCATCCCAAAAATCACCCAAAATCACCCCAAAAATCACCCCAAAAATTACGCAAAAGTCACCCAAAGTTATCCCAAAATTACCCAAAATCACCGCAAAAATTACCCAAAAATCCCCCAAAAATCCCCCCAAAAATTACCCAAAAATCCCCCAAAAATCACATAAAAAATCACTCAAATTCCTCAGAATTTCCCCAAATTCCCCAAAATTTCCCCAAAATTTCCCAAATTTCCCAAATTCCCCAAAATCCCCGCGTTCCGTACCGGGTGGGGGGAGGGGACAGCCCAGGGCTCTCTCCTGTTCTCTCTCCAGCGCCGAAAGCTTCAGCTCCAGAGCTGCCAGGGCCGAGCGCGCCCGACGCGCCTGTCGCGATATATCGCGATAGAGAACGGGTTATATCGCGATAGTGAACACATTATATCGTGATAGAGACACACGTTATATCACAATAGAACCTCAGAGCTGCCAGGGCCGAGCGCGCCCGACGCGCCTGTCGCGATAGAGAACGGGTTATATCGCGATAGAGAACGGGTTATATCGCGATAGAGAATGGGTTATATCGCGATAG
This sequence comes from Acanthornis magna, assembly GCA_036785705.1. Taxonomy (NCBI): domain Eukaryota; kingdom Metazoa; phylum Chordata; class Aves; order Passeriformes; family Acanthizidae; genus Acanthornis; species Acanthornis magna. Next base: position 28,909 of record JAWUZG010001204.1, read on the forward strand.
AGAACGGGTTATATCGCGATAGAGAATGGCTTATATCGCGATAGAGACACACGTGATATCGCGATAGAGCCTCAGAGCCGCCAGGGCCGAGCGCGCCCGACGCGCCTGTCGCGATATGTCGTGATAGAGACACGGGTTATATCGCGATAGTGAATGTGTTATATCGTGATAGAGAACACGTTATATCGCGATAGAACCTCAGAGCTGCCAGGGCCGAGCGCGCCCGACGCACCTGTCGCGATAGAGAACGGGTTATATCGCGATAGAGAATGGGTTATATCGCGATAGAGAACGGGTTATATCGCGATAGAGAATGGCTTATATCGCGATAGGGAACATGGCACGACAGCCCCGAGCGCGCCCGTCGCGATATATCGTGATAGAGACACGGGTAATATCGCGATAGGGAACACATTAGATCGTGATAGAGCCGGGACAGAACCACGATAGGGAATGGTTTATATCGCGACAGAGCCATGTCAGAATCACAACAGAGAATGTGTTATATCGCGATAGAGCCGTGACAAAACCGCGATAGGGAACGCGTTATATCGCAATACGGAATGTGATATATCACGATAGGGAACATGGCATGACAGCCCCGAGCGCGCCCGCCAGGCCTGTCGCGATATATCGTGATAGAGACACATGGGTTATATGGCGATAGGGAACGCGTTAGATTGCGATAGAGCCGGGACAGAACCGCGATAGAGAATGTGTCATATCGTGATAGAGCCATGACCGAACCGCGATAGGGAACACCTTATATCGCGATAGAGCCATGACAAAATCGTGATAGGGAATGTGTTATATCGCGATAGAACCGCGTCAGAATCGCGATAGGGAATGGTTTATATTGCGATAGAGCCGTGACAGAACTGCGATAGGGAACGGCTTATATCGTGATAGAACTGTGACAGAATCGCGATAGGGCCTCAGTGTGATAGCCCCACCTGGGACCTGCCGCGACATATCGCGATCGAGACTCCTCATATCGCGATCGAGACTCCTCATATCGCGACAGAGACTCCTCATATCGCGATCGAGACTCCTCATATCGCGACAGAGAACACGCGGCGCAGCAATAAGGACACGTTATATCGCGATAGAGCCGCGACAGAATCACGATAGAGAATGAATACTATCGCGACAGAGCCGCGACGGAACTGCGATAGAGCCGCCTCCTATCGCGACGGGGGAGGGGCCAGCGCCATGCAAATGAGATGCAAATGAGGTCCCACCTGGGCCAGGGCGGCGTCGCCGTCGCCGTCGCCGGGGGGGCACAGCCGCCCCTCCCCCCACGGCTCCGAGCCCTCCGAGTCCTCGTCAGAGTCCTGGCGGGAAATTCCCAAATTCGGGGAAAATTCCCAAATTTCGGCTCCGAAATCCCAAATTTCGGCTCATTTCACCGAAATTTGGGATTTCTTTTTTTCTGGGGTTTTTTTTCCTATTTTTGGGCTCATTTTCCCCAATTTCGGGGCCTTGGTTTTATTTTTTTTTTCTTTTTTTTCCTCCCAAATTTGGGCTCATTTCCACCAGTTTTGGGATTTCCATTTTTTGGGGTTTTTTCCCTATTTTTGGGCTCATTTCCCCCAACTTCTGGGCCTTTTAAAATTTTTTTTTCCTCAATTTCCTGATTTCTTTTCCTTTTTTGCCATTTTTGGGCTCATTTCCCCCAATTTTTGGGCCTTTTTAAATTATTTTTTCCCCAATTTCTGGATTTCTTTTCTTTTTTCCCATTTTTGGGCTCATTTCCCCCAATTTTTGGGTCCCCGGTCCCATTTTTGGGCTCCTTCTCCCATTTTTGGAGCCCCCAATCCCATTTTGGACTCCCCTTTCCCACATTCGGGGTCCCTTTTGCCCATTTTTGGCTCTTTTTTAACATTTTTTGTCTTTCTTATCTTTTTTTTTCCTTCCTTCGGCCGAGCTTGGGGTCCCCGATCCAATTTTTGGGCTCATTTCCCTCATTTTTGGGTCTTTTTTCCCATTCTTGGGGTCCCCGATCCCGTTTTTGGGGTCCCGGAGCTCATTTCTCGGGTCCCCGATCCCATTTTTGGGCTCTTTTTCCCATTTTTGGGCTATTTTTCCCCATTTTTGCGCTCTCGCCTGGTGCAGTTCCCGCGTCCGGTCCCTCATGGCGGCGAACCGGAAGTGGCCGCGCTGCGCACGGGGAGTGACCATCGAGAGAGGCCGCTCTGGCCGACAAAACCATAGAGAGGACTCCGGAGACCTCCGAAACCATAGAGAGGAGTTCAAGGTCCTCCAGAACCATAAAGACGACAGGAAGTCCTCCAAAAATCATAGAGATGAGGCGTAAGTCCTCCGAAACCATAGAGACAACAAGGAAGTCCTCCAAAAACCATAGAGCACAACCGGAAGTTTTCCGACACCATAGAGACGACCAGGAAATCCTCGCAAATCCATAGAGAGGAGCTCAAAGTCCTCCAAAATCACAAAGAGGAGCCCCCGACCACCTGAGGAGGCTTCGGGACGCACCTGGGGAGGGGTCGGAGGTGCCCCGGGGGGGAATTGGGAAAGATTTGGGGCCGAATTTGGGATTTTTTTGGGGTTTTTTTTTTCACCCGCGACGCCTCAGGAGGAACGCGAAAGCGCGGACCCGCTCGCCGTGACGTCACACCCAATCACTGCGGGTGGGGGGGAGCGGATGTAACGCGCGTTCCGATTGGGCGAAGCGGCGCGCGGATGTAACCCGCGTTCCGATTGGCCGATTGGCGGCGCGCGGATGTAACGCGCGTTCCGATTGGCGGAGTTTTGCTGCGCGGATGTAACGCGCGCTCCGATTGATCGAGAGGCGGGGGGGTGGGGGGAGGTGCGGTTTAAAAGACCGGCGCTGATTGGCCGCCGCCTCCCGAAGGGGGCGTGGCCGGGCGGTGCCGCTTCCGGGGCTCGGCGGGAGCGGCGCGGCGGCGCCAGGGGGCGGTAAGAGCCCCGGGGGGGTTGCCATGGCAACGGCCTCGGGCCCGCGCCCCCCCCACGGCAACGGCGACCCCCGGGGGGGGAGGGGACAGGGGACGGAACCATTGGGGACCGGGGGGGGAACTGGGAGGGGTCTGGGGGGAACTGGGAGCACTGGGAGGGGTCTGGGGGGAACTGGGAGCACTGGGAGGGGTCTGGAGGGGTCTGGGGGGAACTGGGAAGGAACTGGGGGGGGTCTGGAGGGGTCTGGGAGCACTGGGAGTGGACTGGGGGGGAACTGGGAGCACTGGGAGGGGTCTGGAGGGGTCTGGGAGCACTGGGAGTGGACTGGGGGGGAACTGGGAGCACTGGGAGGGGTCTGGGAGGGAACTGGGAGGGAACTGGGAGCACTGGGAGGGGTCTGGGGGGCACTGGGAGGGAACTGGGAGGGGTCCGGGGGACACTGGGGGGTACTGGGAGGGGTCTGGGAGGGAACTGGGAGGGACTGGGAGGAACCGGGGGACACTGGGACAATTCTTCAGAAGGATTTGGGGGTCCCTGGGACCCTTTAAAGGGAATTTTGGGGACCCTTTGAGGGAATTTTTGGGGTCCCTTTAATTGCAATTTTGGGGTCCCTGGGACCTTTTTAAAGGGAATTTTGGGGACCCTTCAAAGTGAATTTTGGGGACCTCTGCAAAGAGAATTTTGGGGTTCCTGGGACCTTTTTAAAAGCAATTTTGGGGTTCCCGGACCCCATTAATTGCAATTTTGGGGACCCCTCTGACCCCGGGGGTCTCACCTGCGCCAGGTGCGATGTCCGACCCCGACCCCGACCCCGAGGAGGCGCCGGGGGTGTCCCCGGAGGGGAATTTCGGGGTCCCGCGGGACCCCCCGGGGCCGCTGGCTCTGCTCAAGGCTCGGGCGCTCGATGTCACCTTCGACGTCGGCGACGAATACGAAATCATCGAAACCATCGGCACCGGAGCCTACGGCGTGGTCAGCTCGGCGCGGCGCCGCGACACCGGTGGGGACACCTGGGGACAGCTTGGGGACACTTGGGGACAGCTTGGGCACAGTTTGGGGACATTTGGGGACAGCTGGGGACAGCTGGGGACACCTGGGGACAGTTTGGGGACATTTGGGGACAGCTTGGGGACACCTGGGGACAGCTGGGGACACCTGGGGACACTTGGGGACAGCTTGGGCACAGTTTGGGACATTTGGGGACAGCTGGGGACAGCTGGGGACACCTGGGGACAGTTTGGGGACATTTGGGGACAGCTTGGGGACACCTGGGGACAGCTTGGGGACACTTGGGGACACTTGGGGACACCTGGGGACAGCTTGGGGACACTTGGGGACAGTTTGGGGACATCTTGGGGACGTTCGGGGACATGTGGGGACACTTGGGGACACCTGGGGACACCAGGGGACAGTTTGGAGACAGCTTGGGGACACTTCAGGACACCCCTGGGGACATCCTGGGCTTTTTGGGCACCTGGAGACACTCGGGGACACTTGGGGACATTCGTAGATAGTCCTTGGGACAGCTTGGGGACATTCAGAGACATTTGGGGACAGCTTGGGGACAGTTTGGGGACAGTTGGAGATATTTGGGGACACCGTGGGGACATTTGGGGTTTGCCAAAACCCCTCGAGTTTTCTTTTGGGTTCTCGGTCATTTGGGGGTCATTTTGGTGTCATTTTTTGGGTTAATTTTGGGTCATTTTTGGGTCATTTTGGGCCACCGCAGGCCAGCAGCAGGTGTCCTTTTTTTGGCGTGATTTTGGGGTCATTTTGGGATAATTTTTGGACGTCATTTGGATGTTATTTGGATGTCATTTTGGGGTCATTTTTGGGGTCATTTTTGGCATCATTTTGGGTCGCTTTTGGGGTCATTTTTGGGGTAATTTTTGGGGCGTTCGCGGTCATTTTGGTGTCATTTTTTGGGCTCATTTCGGCTCATTTTTGGCTCATTTTGGGCCACCCCAGGCCAGCAGGTGTGGGGTTTTTTGGGTCTTTTTGGACGTCATTTTGGGGTCATTTTTGGACGCCATTTTTGGGTTAATTTTGGGCTCATTTTGGGTTGATTTCCGGTCGTTTCGGGCCGTCCCAGGCCAGCAGGTGGCCATCAAGAAGATCCCCAACGCCTTCGACGTGGTGACCAACGCCAAGCGCACGCTGCGCGAGCTGAAGATCCTCAAGCACTTCAAACACGACAACATCATTGGCATCAAGGACATCCTGCGGCCCTCGGGGCCCTACGGCGACTTCCGCTCCGTGTGCGTCCCCGGGGACGGATTTGGGGGAGCTTTGGGGTGGTTTTGGGGACATTCGGGGAGATTTGGGGAGATTTGTGAAAATTTGGGGAGATTTGGGGTGACTTTGGGGCAGTTTTGGGGAGGTTTGGGGAGCTTTTGGGGACATTCAGGGAGATTTGGGGAGATTTGGGGAGGTTTGGGGTGATTTTGGGGAGATTTGGGATGGTTTTGGGGAGATTCGGGGTAGTTTGGGGAGGTTTTGGGGACATTCAGGGAGATTTGGGAGATTTGTGAAAATTTGGGGAGATTTGGGGCAGTTTTGGGGACGTTTGGGGAGATTTGGGGAGGTTTTGGGGACATTTGGGGAGATTTGGGGAGATTTGGGACAGTTTTGGGGTGGTTTTGGGGAGGTTTGGGGTGGTTTGGGGAGGTTTTGGAGACATTCGGGGACATTTGAGGCTGTTTTGGGGAGATTTGTGAAAATTTGGGGAGATTTGGGACAATCTTGGGGACATTCGGGGACATTCGGGGAGATTTGGGGCGGTTTTGGGGAGATTTGGGCTGGTTTTGGGGCAATTTGGGGACATTTGGGGCGGTTTTGGGGTGGTTTTGGGGATATTTGGGGAGGTTTGGGGAGATTTTGGGGAGATTTGGGGCGGTTTTGGGGGTGGGGTAAAGGTTGGGAGTGTTGGGTCGATGTCCAGGTGGCCAAAATCAATGTGGTCAACATTAATTGGCCAAGATCAATGTGGTCAATGTTAATTGGCCAAGGTCAATATGGCGAATGTTAATTGGTCGATGTCAACGTGGCCAACGTTAATTGGCCAAGGCCAATGCGATGAATGTCAATTGGCCGAGGTCAGTGTGGTCAGTTTCAATTAATTGGGAAACTCATTAATTGGCCAAGGCCAACGTGGTCACCATTAACTGGTCAATGTCAATGTGGTCACTATTAATTGACCAATACCACCATGGCCAACAACACAAGAGCCACCGCGGCCAAATCCACCGCGGCCAACCCCTCCCCCTGCCCCTCCCCCGCAGCTACGTGGTGCTGGACCTGATGGAGAGCGACCTTCACCAGATCATCCACTCGGCGCAGCCGCTGACGCTCGAGCACGTGCGCTACTTCCTCTACCAACTGCTGCGCGGCCTCAAGTACATCCACTCGGCCAACGTCCTGCACCGCGACCTCAAGCCCAGCAACCTGCTGGTCAACGAGAACTGCGAGCTCAAGATCGGCGATTTCGGCATGGCGCGCGGCCTGGGCGCCGACCCGCGCCAGGCCAAGGCCTTCCTCACCGAGTACGTGGCCACGCGCTGGTACCGCGCGCCCGAGCTGCTGCTGTCGCTGCACCGCTACACGCGCGCCATCGACATGTGGTCCGTGGGGTGCATTTTCGCCGAAATGCTCGGCCGGCGGCAGCTCTTCCCCGGCAGGAACTACGTGCACCAGCTGCAGCTGATCATGGCGGTGCTGGGCACGCCCCCCGCCGGCGTCATGGCGGCCATCGGCGCCGAGCGCGTCCGGGCCTACGTGCAGAGCCTGCCGCCGCGGCCGCCGGTGCCGTGGGAGAGCCTTTTCGGCGCGGCCGAGCCGGCGGCGCTGGCGCTGTTGGGGAGGATGCTGCGATTCGACCCTCGGGAGCGCGTGGGCGTGGCCGAGGCGCTGCGGCACCCCTTCCTGGCCAAGTACCACGACCCCGAGGACGAGCCCGAGTGCGTGCCGGCCTTCGACTTCGCCTTCGACCGCCAGGCGCTGACCAAGGAGGAGATCAAGGCGGCCATCGTGGCCGAGATCGCCGACTTCCACGCGCGGCGCGACGGCATCCGGCGGCAGATCGCGCTGGCGCCCTCGGGAGGGGGCGGGGCCGGGGGGGACGGCGGCGTGGGAGGGGGCGTGGCCAACGGTGGGGTCAACGGTGACGTCGCCATGGTGGGCGTGGCCAACGCCAACGTGGCCAACGTCAATGTGGTCAACGTGGCCAACGTCAATGTGGTCAACGTGGCCAACGTCAATGTGGTCAACGTGGCCAACGCCAATCTCAACGTGGCCAACGTCAACGTGGCCAACGTGGCCAACGCCCCCAACGGCCCGGCCTGGCCGCCCTGCGCCGACGTGGACATGCCCAGCCCCGGCCCCGGCCCCGGCCCCGCCCCCGACTGCCCCATGGACTCGCCGCGGGTGAAGGCCGAGCCGGAGGTGCCGCCGGCGCCCAAGAGGGACGGCGCCATCTCCGACGACACCAAGGCCGCCCTGAAGGCGGCGCTGCTCAAGTCGGCCATGAGGAACAAGAGCAAAGGTCAGGGAGGGGCCTGGGGGGAGGGGTGTGAGCTTTGGGGTGTGGGGATTGGTTGGATATTGGTTGGGGTTGGGTTGTGATTGGTTGGGCTGGGTTGGGCTGTGATTGGTTAGGTTGGTTAGATTGTGATTGGTTGAGCTGTGATTGGTTGGGTTGGGTTGGGTTGGGTTGAGTTGTGATTGGTTGTGCTTGGTTGGGTTGGATTCTGACTGGTCGGGTTGAGTTGTGATTGAGCTGTGATTGGTTGAGCTATGATTGGTCAAATTGTGATTGGTTGAGTTGGGTTGGGTTGGGTTGTGATTGGTTGGGCTGATCATGGTTGAGCTGTGATTGGTTGGGTTGGGTCGGGTTGAGCTACGATTGGTTAGGTCAATTCCAGTTGAACTCTGATTGGTCAACCCCACTCCCCCCGCCATTGGCTGACCTCGCCGGCCCCGCCCCCAGACCCTCCGTGCGCCGCCCCCGAGGCGCCCGAGGGCCGCAAGCCGGTGACGGCGGCGGAACGGCAGCGCGAGCGCGAGAGAGAAGCGGCGCCGGCGGCAGGAGCGCGCCAAGGAGCGCGAGAAGAAGCAGCGCGAGCGCGAGCGCCGCGAGCCCCGCGCCCGCGGCGACGGCCTCAGCGGCCTCGTCCTCTCCGACGACGACCGCCACCTCCTCGAGCGCTGGACCAAGATGAGGGACGGCGCCCCCCCGCGGCAGCCCCGCCCCCCCGCGCCGGCCCCGCCCCCCTGCCCCGCCCCCGCCCCAGCCCCGCCCCCCGAGGCATGGCCGGCCGCCGAGGGGTGGGCGGAGCCGCCGGCCGCGCCCGACGCCGACGTGGCCACGGTGACGCAGCAGCTCTCCAAGTCGCAGGTGAGGGTCGGGGGGGGTCCGGGGGGGTCCCGGGGTGGCCACGCCCCTCGCTCATGGCCACGCCCCTCGCTCATGGCCACGCCCCTCGCTCACGGCCCCGCCCCCTGCAGGTGGAGGATCCGCTGCCCCCCGTGTTCCCGGTGACCCCCAAGGGCAGCGGCGCTGGCTACGGCGTCGGCTTCGACCTGGAGGAGTTCCTCAGCCAATCGCTGGACATGGTGGCTGACCCCAAGGACAGGTGGGGCTCGCGTTGGGTTGTGATTGGTTGGATTGATTGGATTGGGTTGGATTGATTGGGCTGAGTTGAGTTGTGATTGGTTGGTTTGTGTTGAGTTGGATTGGATTGGATTGATTGGATTGAGTTGTGATTGGTTGGATTTGATTGGATTGGATTGACTTGGGTTGAGTTGTGATTGGTTGGTTTGTGTTGAGTTGGATTGGATTGGATTGGATTGATTGGATTGAGTTGTGATTGGTTGAGTTGCGTTGAGTTGGATTTGATTGATTAGGTTGAGTTGTGATTGGTTGGATTGTGATTGGTTGGATTGATTGGATGGATTGGATTGGATTGATTGGACTGATTGATCAGATTGATTTGTGATTGGTTGGATTGGTTGGGTGGGCTCGGATTGGCTCGCGTTGCCTTTTGGCCCCTCCCCTAACCATGACCCCGCCCCTAACCGTGGCCCCGCCCCTAACCGTGGCCCCGCCCACAGCCAGGGCGACTCGGCGCCGCTGTCGGCGTCGCTCTTAGCTGATTGGCTGGAGGTTCATCGCCTGAGCCCCGCGGCCCTCGAGAGCCTCCAGCGCGACCTCCAGCTCGGCTCTCCCATGCTATTGGCCGACGACCTGCCCGACCCCTGACCCCGCCCCCCCGGGGCCAGGCCACGCCCCCTCGGGCCGCCGGCCCCGCCCCCATTAAAGTTTGTACGGAAACGACGCCGATTGTGTCGTGGTATTTTGGGTGGGGGTGGGGGAGGGGCTCTGGGCGGCCATGTTGGATCTGGTTGGGGTGGGGGAGGGGCTCTACAGAGGCCATGTTGGATCTGGTTGGGGTGGGGGAGGGGCTCTACAGAGGCCATGTTGGATCTGGTTGGGGTGGGGGAGGGGCGCTGGGCAGCCATGTTGGATCCATGTAGGGTGGGGGAGGGGCTCTGGGCGGCAGCCATGTTGGATCCACGGGGGGTGGGGAGGAGGTCTTGGCGGCCATGTTGGATCTGAGGTGGGGGTGGGGGGACGGGCTCTGCGGCGGCGGCCATGTTGGATCCCTGGGGCGGGGGAGGGGCAGGAAGGAAGGAGGCGGAGCCAAATGCGTTTGTGGCAATGGGTTTCGTAGCAAATACATCACAGACCACGAGGGGGCGATACAGAGCGCGGGGGGGAGGGGCGGGGGCAGCCCCGGCCCCGCCCCCGCCGCGGCGTTTGGGGGGTGGGGGAGGGGCGGGGGGGATGGCGGCAGCCCCGGGGGGGGGCGGGAAATCTAAGGGGGCGTGGCTCGGCCGTGGGGGGAGGGGCGAGATGGGCGGTGGGGGTGGGGTCGTGGAGGAGTTTGTTTGGTCAGCGGTGGGTGGGGTCAGGGGGTCATTGATGACGTCACGGGGTCAGCGATGGGGTCATTGGGTCATTGATGACGTCACGGGGTCATCAATGGGGTGATTGGGTCATCGATGAGGTCATTGGGTCATTGATGATATCATTGGGTCATCGATGACGTCACTGGGTCACCAGTGGGGTCCATGGGCAGGGGATGGGTCGGTGATTGGTCAGTCGGGCGGCGTTTGATTGGCCGATGAGTGACCGCTGGGGTGCTGGGAGGACGGGTGGGTGACCGGTCAAGCAGTTGGGAGGGTACTGGGTGGACTGGGCAGTGATGGTGGGACTGAACTGGTCAGCGATGGTTGGACTGGTCAGTGATGGACTGGTCAGTGATGAACTGGTCAGTGATGGCGGAACTGGTCAGCGATGGTTGGACTGGTCAGTGATGGTTGGACTGGTCAGCGATGGTTGGACTGGTCAGTGATGGACTGGTCAGTGATGAACTGGTCAGTGATGGCGGAACTGGTCAGTGATGGTTGGATTGAACTGGTCAGTGATGGTGGAACTGGTCAGCGATGGTTGGACTGGTCAGTGATGGCGGGACTGAACTGGTCAGTGATGGACTGGTCAGTGATGGTGGGACTGAACTGGTCAGCGATGGTTGGACTGGTCCGTGATGGACTGGTCAGTGATGGTTGGACTGGACTGGTCAGTGATGGATTGAACTGGTCAGTGAAGGTTGGACTGAACTGGTGGGACTGGTCAGTGATGTTGGGACTGAACTGGTCAGCGATGGTTGGACTGGTCCGTGATGGACTGGTCAGTGATGGTTGGACTGGACTGGTCAGTGATGGATTGAACTGGTCAGTGAAGGTTGGACTGAACTGGTGGAACTGGTCAGTGATGCACTGGTCAGCGATGGCCGGACTGGCCAGGGGTCATTGGGGGAATGGCGCCGGCGCGGTGTGAACTGAACCCCCCAGGGACCCCAGGGACCCCAAGGACCCCAAGGACCCCAAGGACCAATGGGACAAAACCGAACCCAAAAAACCAAACCCAAAAAAACCAAACCCAACTGAACCAAACCCAAAAACCAAACCCAATCCAATCAAAGTCAACCCAACTGAACCCAACTCAACCAAACCCAACCAAACTCAACCAAACTGAACTGAACTCAACAAAACTCAACAAAACTCAACCAAACTCAGCCGAACTGAACTCAACCCAACTTGACCCAAGTCAACAAATCAAACTAGACCCAGCTGAACCTGACCCAACTAACTCAACCCAACCCAACCCAATCCAACTCAACTCAACTCAACTCAACTCAACTCAACTCAACTCAACCCAACAAACCCAAATTGACCTAATGAGACCTAACCAACTTGACCCAACCCAACCAAACTCAACTCAACCCAACTCGACCCAACTGGACCTAACAAGACCTAACCCAACCTGACCCAACTCAACAAACCAAACTCAACTCAACCCAACCCAACTCAAACCAACCCAACTCAACCAAACTCAACCCCACTTGACCCAACTGAACAAACCCAGCTTGACCCAACCAAACCCAACTCAACTCAACTCACCTCAACTCAACAAACCCAACTCAATCCAACCCAATCAAATTCAACCTGACCCAAATCAACAAACTCAACCCAACCCAACTCAACTCAACTCAACTCAACTCAACTCAACCAAACTCAACCAAACCCAACTCAACAAACCCAACCCAACCAAACCAAACCCAACTCAATCAAACTCAACCAAACCCAACTCAACAAACCCAACCCAACCAAACCAAACCCAACTCAATCAAACTCAACCAAACCCAACTCAACAAACCCAACTCAATCCAACCCAATCAAACTCAACCAAACCCAACTCAACAAACTCAACCCAACCCAACCCAACCCAACCCAACTCAACTCAACTCAACCAAACTCAACTCAACTCAACCCACCTTGACCCAATGAGACTCAACCCAACCCAACCCAAGACCCCTCTTGGCCACGCCCCCACCCTGAACCCCCCATCCTCCCCTCCCCCCCCGCCCCTCCCCCCCCAAACCGCACAGGGGGCGTGGCCGATGGCGGGAAGCGCCGGGTGGGGGGGAGGGGAGAGGGGCATGATGGGATGGATGGAGGCCGAGGCGGAGCCGCTTAGATTTGCCGGCGCCGGGGGCGGGGCGGGGGCGGGGCCGGCGGTGACCGGACCACGTGCTGCTTCGTCCGTTCGCATGAACAAATTTCGTCTCTTAATTTATTCGCAATTCTCGCTGGATGCGGTTAATTAATTAATTCATTAATTTAACGGAGAGGGGGGAGGGGAGGGGGGCGGGGGGGCAGTTGGGTGGGGGAGGGGCGCCGTATCTGCCACCCCCTCCCCCCCGAGGGATGGGGGCGGGGTTTGGGGGGGTTGGGGGGAGGGGCCCTACAAGCCCAAGGTGCCCCCGATGGACGAGGCCAGGACCACCCCCAGCACCACGCAGCAGATGATGATCATGATCTTCTTCTGCCGAAAGCCCAAATTTCGCCCAAATTTTGCGAGGGGGAGGAGACAAGAACGGAACGTTACGACCCCGAGGGGGCGGGGCTAACCCCCACCCGGCCACGCCCACCGGCCCGGCCCCGCCCCCCCCGCACTCACCCTCCGGGCTTTGCTCTGGTACTTTACAGCTTTTTTGGTGTCGGACACGGCGCGCTCGACGTAATCCACCGAGTGCTCCACGTTGTACTCGATGCGGTCGATCATCTCGCCCTGGGGGGAGGGGCGTTGGGGGTGGGCGGGGCCGGGTGGGGGAGGGGCCAGGTGACCCTCGGGGGGGGCCTAGGTGACCTTTGGGGGGTTCAAGGTGACCTTTGAGGTCTCCAAGGTGACCCTTTGGGGGTTCACGGTGACCTTTGGGGGTCCCAGGTGACCTTTGGGGGGTCCCAGGTGACATTCGGTCACTCCCAGGTGACATTTGGGGGTCCCAGGTGACCCTTGGCCACTCCCAGGTGACCCTTGGGGGGTCAGAGGTGACCCTTGAGGGCCCCAGGTGACCCCTGGGGGGTTCCAGGTGATTCTTGGTCACTCCCAGGTGACCCTTGGGGGCATTCCAGGTGACCCTTCAGGGTCTGAGGTGACCTTTGGGAGTCCCAGGTGACATTCGGTCACTCCCAGGTGACATTTGGGGGTTCAAGGTGACCCCTGGGGACATTCCAGGTGACCCTTCGGGGTTTGAGGTGACCTTTGGGTGTTCTGAGTGACCCTTGTGGGGTTCCAGGTGACCCTCGGGCGTCTCCCAGGTGACCTTTGGTCACTCCCAGGTGACCCTTGGGGCTCCCCGAGGTGTCCCCATGGTGTCCCCGTGATGTCCCCATGTCCCCGAGGTGTCCCCAAGGTGTCCCCAATGTCCCCCACCTGGCTCTCCACCAGCATGGCCATGTCCACGAACATGTCGTGCAGCTCGCGGATGCTCGTCTCCAGCTTGATGATCTCGTTGTGCCGCGTCTCGATCTCGTTCAGCGCCTGCTTCGTCATCTGCGAGTCCATCTTGATCTGCGGGGGGCGACGGCGTCACCGGGGTGGCCCCGATGTCACCAGGGTGGCCCTGATGTCACCTCGGGGTGGCCCTGATGTCACCTCAGGCTGGCCTTGAAGTGACCGTGGGGTGGCCTTGAAGTGTGGCCCTGAAATCACTGTGGGGTGGCCTCGAAGTGTGGCCCAAAAGTGACCCCAGGGTGGCCCCAAAGTGACCCCAGGGTGGCCCCGAAGTGACCCCGGGGTGGCCAACGTTGGGCTCTTGGTGGCCCCATTGAGTCCCAGTTGCCCAAAATTGCTCCAAATTGCCCCAAATCAGTCCAAATTCGTCCAAATCGGTCCAAATTGCCCCAAATCGTTCCGAATTGCCCCAAATCATTCCGAATTGTCCCAAATTTGTCCGAATTGCCCCAAATTGCCCCAAATCGGTCCGAATTGTCCCAAATTGCCCCAAATTGGCCCGAATCGCCCCAAACCCCCCCGCTGTCCCCGCTGTCCCCGCTGTCCCCGCGGCTCACGTCGTCGGTGAAGATGGCCAGCTTGCCGCTCTCCAGCATGTCCTCCAGCTCCTCATTGGTCGTGGTCCGGCCGGCTGAAGAGAGGGGGAGGGGCATGGTGACCGCTGGGGTGGCCACGCCCCCATGGAGCCGGACACGCCCCCACGGAGCTGGACACGCCCCCATGGACATGGACACGCCCCCACGGACATGGACACGCCCCCACGGAGCTGGACACGCCCCCAGGGACACGGACACGCCCCCACGGAGCTGGACACGCCCCCACGGAGATGGACACGCCCCCATGGACACGGACACGCCCCTGCCCCATCCATGGCCACACCCCCACAGCCATGGCCACACCCCCAGGCCAGATATGGACACGCTTCCAATCCTGACCACGCCCCCAGCTCAGGCCCTGCCCCCAGCCCAGCCATGGACACGCCCCCAACCCTGGCCACGCCCCTGACCACACCCCCCACTGAGGCCCCGCCCCATACTGATCTCCAGCTGGTGCTGGATCCTGTCCTTGCCCCGCCCCCTGACCCCACCCTGACCCCACCCACGGCCACGCCCCCAGCCCAGGCCCCACCCCCGGCCCAGGCCCCGCCCCGGCCCCGCCCCGTACTGATCTCCAGCTGGCGCTGGATCCTGTCCTTGCCCTGCCCCCACCCCTGCCCATGACCCCACCTATGGCCACGCCCCCGCCCCAGGCCCCGCCCCCGGCCCCGCCCCGTACTGATCTCCAGCTGGCGCTGGATCCTGTCCTTGCAGCGGTCGCGATATTTGGACTGCGTGGCATTGTACTCTGTCATCACCTCCACGAACTTCCGGGACAGCGTCGAGTGCTGGGGACACAGGGGACAGTCAGGGACAGCGAGGGGACAGTCAGGGATAGTCAGTGACACGGGATGGACAGTGATGGACACTGGATGGACATTGAGGGACACAGGGATAGTGATGGACACACGGACAGGTGACAGGGGACAGGTGACAGGTGAGGGACAGGTGACAGGTGATGGACACAAGGACAGGTAAGGGACACAGACACGTGATGGACACAGGTGACAGGTGAGGGGACAGGTGACAGGTGACGGGTGAGGACAGGGACAGGTGACAGGTGACAGGTGACAGGTGACAGGTGAGGGACAGGTGACAGGTGACAGGTGACAGGTGACAGGTGACAGGTGACAGGTGAGGGACAGGTGACAGGTGAGGGACACGGAAGGAGGAGATGAAGAAGGAGGACCTGGCGGTGGTCACGCAGGAGGAGGAGGAGGAGGTGACGAAGGCCACGGAGGTGACGAAGGCCATGGAGGTGATGATGGACACGACGGCAAGGTGAGGAGGAGGACGGTGACAGTGACGGCGATGAAGGTGACGATGACGAAGCTGATGACGATGATGATGATGATGATGATGACGATGATGATGAATCCAATGGTGATGAAGGTGAAGCAATTGACGATGACAATGACGATGACGATGACGATGATGATGACGATGATGAAGCCTTTGATGACGAAAATGACGATGATGATGACAATGGCAATGAAGGTGACGATGACGATGACGATGATGATGATGAAGCTGATGATGATGACAGTGACGATGACAGAGCCATGATGGAGCCATTAATGACAATGACGATGATGATGACGATGACAATGACAACGATGATGATGATGATGAAGCCGTGACGGAGCAATTAATGACGATGACGATGATGAAGCCAAAGCTGATGATGATGATGACAATGACAGTGACGATGACAATGACAGAGCCGTGACGGAGCCGTTAATGACAATGACGACGACGATGATGATGATGATGATGATGAAGCCTTTGATGACGAAAATGACGATGACGATGATGATGATGCATCCAATGGTGACGACGATGGAGCCATTAATGACGATGATGACAATGACGATGATGGAGCCGTGACGGAGCCGTTAATGACAATGACGACGATAATGATGATGATGATGATGATGAAGCCTTTGATGACGAAAATGACGATGACGATGACGATGATGAATCCAATGGTGACGATGATGGAGCCATTAATGACGATGATGACAATGATGATGACGAAGCTGATGACGATGACGACGATGAGGCCGAAGGTACTGTGTCTTGCGGATGCGCAGGTCGGCCGAGGAGCGGTTCAGCCCTTCCTCCTGCTCGATGCTCTGCTCGATGGCTGCGGGGGCGGGGACAGCGTTGGCCACGCCCCCCGGGAGGGGCCACGCCCCACCCAAGATGGCTGCCCTGCCCTGCCCAAGCTGCCCTGCCCCACCCAAGATGGCTGCCCTGCCCCACCCAAGATGGCCACCGTGCCGCACCCAAGATGGCGGCCTGGCCCCGCCCCCAAGATGGCCGCCCTGCCCCACCCAAGATGGCTGCCCTGCCCTGCCCAAGATGGCTGCCCTGCCCCACCCAACATGGCTGCCCTGCCCCACCCAAGATGGCCGCCCTGCCCTGCCCCCAAGATGGCTGCCCTGCCCCACCCAAGATGGCCACCGTGCCCCACCCAAGATGGCGGCCTGGCCCCGCCCCCAAGATGGCCGCCCTGCCCTGCCCAAGATGGCTGCCCTGCCCCACCCAACATGGCTGCCCTGCCCTGCCCAAGATGGCCGCCACGCCCCACCCAAGATGGCTGCCCTGCCCCACCCAACATGGCCGCCCTGCCCCGCCCAAGATGGCGGCCTGGCCCCGCCCCCAAGATGGCGGCGGCGGTGACGTCACCTTTCAATTTGGAGCGCACTTTGTTCGCTGTTTTCTTAATGTCAGCGGTGAGGTCCTCGAGCTCCTGCTTGGTCTCTGGGGAGTGACCAAATGACCACTGAGTGACCACTGAGTGACCACTGAGTGACCATGAGTGACCACTGAGTGACCATGAGTGACCACTGACCACTGAGTGACCAATGAGTGACCATTGACCACAGAGTGACGACTGAGTGACCACCAACTGACCACTGAGTGACCATGAGTGACCACTGAGTGACCATGAGTGACCATGAGTGACGAGTGACCACTGACCAGTGACCAATGAGTGACCACTGAGTGACCATGAGTGACCACTGACCACTGACCGCAGAGTGACCATGAGTGACCACTGACCAACCACTGAGTGACCAATGAGTGACCACTGACCACTGAGTGACCACTGAGTGACACCAAAAATGACCCAATGACCCCAAAAATGACCAAAAATGACCCTAAAAGGACCCAAAACCACCGAAAATGACCCGAAAATGACCAAAAAGTCCATAAATTACCAAAAATCCCAATTGCCCAAAATCCCCAAAAATGACCCAGAACTCACTCTCGTCGGGGTTGGGCGCCGCCAGGATGGCGCCGTGCTGACACCAAAATGACCAAAAATGAACCAAAATCCCCAGAATGACCCCAAAAATGACCCAAAAATTACAAAAAATTATGAAAAATTACAAAAAATCCCAAATTGCCCAAAATCCCCAAAAATGACCCAGAACTCACTCTCGTCGGGGTTGGGCGCCGCCAGGATGGCGCTGTGCTGTTTCTTGACTTGCTCCACGTCCTCCGAGAGCTTCTCGATGCAGCCCCGGATCTCCTCCACCTGCCGGGGGGGAGTTTTGGGGTGAAAATGAGCGATTTTGGGCAATTTTGGGGATTTGGGGGATTTTTGGGGATTTTTGGGATTTTGAGGGATTTTGGGGAAATTTTGGGGGATTTTGGGGGAATTTTGGGGGATTTTGGGGGATTTTGACCGGGTCTGGGGGGATTTTGGGGGGAATTCGGGGTGGATTTAAGGGATTTTGGAGATTTTGAGGGATTTGGGGGAATTTTCGGGATTTTGGGGGAGGTTTTTAGGACTTTAGGGGATTTTGGGGGATTTTAGGGGATTTCGGCCAATTTTCGGGGGATTTTGGGGCATTTCGAGAAGTTTGGAGGGGATTTTGGAGGATTTTGGGGGATTTTAGGAGATTTTGGGGGATTTTGGGGGGATTTGAGAAGTTTTGGGGGATTTTCACAGATTTGGGGGAGATTTTGGGGGATTTCATGGGATTTTGGGGGAATTTCAGGGCATTTTGGGGCATTTTGGGGTGTTTTGGGTGATTGTAGGGGATTTTGGAAGGTTTTGGAAGGTTTGGGGGCAGTTTTGGGAGGTTCTAAGGGATTTTGGGGATTCGGGGCAGATTTTCAGCAGCTGGGGGAGATTTTAGAGAGTTTGGGTGATTTTTGGGATTTTTAGGGGATTTTGGGGGTCTGGGGCGTCCATGGCAGATTTCGGGGTGGATTTTCAGGGATTTTGGGATTTTTATTTGGATTTTCAGGGGTCCAGTGCAGATTTAGAGAATTTCGGCGATTTTGAGAGATTGGGGAGGATTTTGAGGATTTTGGAGGATTTCGACAGCTCCGGGGCAGATTTTAGGGATTTTTTCGGGGATTTTAAAGTTTCTGGGGAAATTCGGGAGCTCTGGGTGAGGTTTTCAGGGGTCCCAGACTTATTTTTGGGTCCCAGACCCATTTCCGGTGTCCCCAATCCATTTCCGGGGGTCCCCCTCCCATTTTTTGGGGTCCCACATTCCATTTCCGGTGTCCCCATCCCAAATTTTGGTGTCCCGGACCCATTTTTTTGTGTCCCCCTCCCATTTTTTGGGGTCCCGAACCCATTTCCGGTGGTCCCAGACCATTTCCGTATCCCGGTTCCAATTTCCGGTATCCCGGCCCCATTTCCGGTGCCCCCATCCCATTTTTTGGTGCTCCCCCCCATTATTTGGGTTCCCAGACCATTTCCGGTATCCCAGTTCCATTTCGGGTATCCCGGCCCCATTTCCGTGTCCCGAACCCATTTCCGGTGGTCCCGTTCCATTTCCGGTGGTCCCAGACCCATTTCCGGTGTCCGGGACCCATTTCCGGGTGTCCCGGCTCCATTTCCGGTATCCCGGCTCCATTTCCGTATCCCACTCCCATTTCCGGTATCCCGGCCCCATTTCCGGTGTCCCGGGCGCACTTCCGGCTCACCTGCTCGAAGAACTCGTCCATGAAGTGATCTCTGTCCACTGTCACCACCTCGTCCTCATCGTCGCTGTCCTTGGCCTGCAGTGGCGCTGTCGCCTCAGGGGGGGCGTGGCCTCGGCCGGAACCACGCCCCCCAAACCACGCCCCCCGCGCTCCCATTGGCCGAGGCCCCGCGTGGCCTGACCCCGCCCCGCCCCCGCCTCGTTTGCATAGCCCCGCCCCCGGCGCGCCGCCATTGGCTGCCGCCTCGCGGCTCATTTGCATAAAGGGGCGGGACTGGGGGCTGAGGGGGGAGGGCCACGCCCCCTCAGGGGAGGCTCCCGCCCCCTCGGGGGAACGCGGGAGCCTCCAGAGTGACCAGAGTGACCACGAGAGTGACCACAGTGACCACCAGTGCTCCCAGTAATGACCAGTGCCCCCCAGTGCTCCAGTAACCTTCCCAGAGTGACCACAGTGACCACCAGTGCTCCCAGTAACCATCCCAGTAACCGCCAGAGTCACCCCAGTGCTCCAGCAATGACCAGTGACCCCCACAGTGACCACCAGTAATGCCCAGTGCTCCCAGTGACCCTCCCAGAGTGACCACGGTGACCACCGGAGTGACCCCCAGTGCTCCCAGTAACCACCAGTAACTCTCCCAGTGACCCCCCAGTGCTCCCAGTAACTCTCCCGGTGACCCCCACGATGATCCAGTAACCACCAGTGCTCCCAGTGACCCCAGAGAGAGTCCCAGAGTGACCACAGTGACCGCCAGAGTGACCCCCAGTGCTCCCAGTAACCACCAGTGACCACCAGAGTGACCCACACAGTGACCACAGTGACCGCCAGTGCTCCCAGTGCTCCCAGTAACCATCTCAGTAACTCTCCCAGTAACCACCAGTGCTCCCAGCAATGACCAGTGACCCCAGAGTGACCCCCAGTGCTCCCAGTGACCACCACAATGATCCCAGTGACCACCAGAGTGACCATAGTGACCCCCGGAGTGACCACCAGTGCTCCCAGTAAGGTCCACAGAGACCTCCCAGTGCCTCCCAGTGTCCACAGAGCCCCCCAAACCCCCCCGGAGCACCCTCAGCCCCCCCAAAATCCCCCAAAATCCCCCAAACTTCCCCAAATCCCCCCGAAAATTCCTCCAAAATCCCCAAAATCCCCCAGACCCCCAGACCATCCTGAGCCCCCAAACCCCCCCAAAAATCCCCCAAATTCCCCCAAATCGCACAACCCCCCGGCCCCCTGAGCATCCTCAGCCTCAAACTCACAGACCATCCTGAGACCCCCAAATCCTCCAAAATCCCCAAAGTTTCCCCCAAAATCAAATCCCCCAAAATCCCCAACCCCCCCACCAAATTACCCAAAAATCACCCAGACCCCCCAAAAAATCCTTCAAATCCCCCGGGCCCCCTGAGCATCCTCAGATCCACAACTGCCCCCCACCCCAGACCTTCTGGACCCCCAAATCCTCCCCAAATTCCCCAAAATCATGCAAAGTCCCCCAAATCCTCCCCAAAATCACCCAAAATTCTGCAAAATTCCTCCAAAATCCCCAGGCCCCCTGAGCATCCTCAGCCTCACAACTCCCCCGGACCCACAGACCTTCCTGAGACCCCCGAGACCCCCAAAATCCCCTAAAATCACCCAAAATTCCCCCAAAATCACCCCCGGATCACCCAAAATTCTGCAAAATTTCCCCAAAAAAACCCCAAATCCCCCCAAAATTCCAAACCCCCCGGGCCCCCCGAGCATCCTCAGCCCCACAACCTCCAGACCACCCGAGACCCCCAAAATCCCCCCAAAATCTGCCCCTCAAATATCCCAAACCTTCCCAAAATCCCCAAAATTTCCTCAAAAATCACCAAAATTCCCCCAAATCCCCCGGCCCCCCGAGCATCCTCAGCCGCATCACTCTGCCATCCAAGATCCCCAATCCTCCCCAAAATCACCTAAAATCACCCAAAATTCCCCAAAATTCCCTGCCGGGGCCCTGAGCATCCTCAGCCCCACAACTCCCAGACCCCCAGGACCCCCAGACCATCCCGAGACCCCAAAATTACCCAAAATCACCCAAATTTCCCCCAAATCTCCCCAAGAATGACCCAAATTCCGTAAAATCTCCCCAAAATTCCAAAAAATTCCCCCCCGGTGCCCCCCGAGCATCCTCAGCCCCACCATGCCCCAGACCATCCCAAAACCCCCAAATCCTCCAATTCCCAAAAAAAATCCCAAATTCCTCCCAAACCGCCCTGGGCCCCCCGAGCATCCTCAGCCCCACAACCTGCAGAGCATCCCGAGACCCCCGAGACCCCCAAATCCTCCCCAAAATTCCCCAAATTTCCTCAGAAATCACCCAAAATTCCCCCAAATCCCCCGGGCCCCTCTGAGCATCCTCAGCCCCACAACTCCCCAGACCCACAGACCTTCCCGAGACCCCCAAATTCCCCCAAAATTCCCCAAAACTCCCCCAATTTCCCCAAAATCACCCCCCAAAAAACCCCAACCCTCCCCAAATCCTCCAAATTCCCCCAAATCCCCCCGGGGTCCCCTGAGCATCCTCAGCCCCACAGCTCCCCGCCTCGACCCTCCGACCATCCCGAGACCCCAGAATCCCCAAAATCACCCAAAATTCCACAAAATTCGGCAAAATTCCCCCCCAAAAATCCCCCGGCCCCCCTGAGCATCCTCAGCCCCACAACCTGCAGACCATCCCGAGACCCCCGAGACCCCCAAAATCCCCCCCAAAATCCGCCAGAATTTACCCCAAATCTTCCAAATCACCCCCAAATCCCCCAAAATTCCGCAAAATTCCCCCCGAACCCCCAAAAAACCCCAAAGCCCCCGGGCCCCTCCGGGCCCCCCGAGCATCCTCAGCCCCACAACTCCGCCAGACCCCAGACCATCCCGAGACCCTCGAGACCCCCAAATCCTCCCCAAATTCCCCCAAAAAATCCCAAAATTCCCCCAACCCCCCCCCAAAATCCCCCAAACCTCCCCGGGCCCCCCGAGCATCCTCAGCCCCACACCTCCCCCATCCCCCCCCATCCCCCCGGGACCCCCAAAATTCCCCAAATTCCCCCCAAAATCCCCCCCCCCCAAATTTCCCCCCCCCCCGCTCACGCTGCGAAGCTCCTGAGTCCTGTCCTTCATGGTGGGGGAGGGGCGGGGGGA
>JAWUZG010001205.1:0-36773 GCA_036785705.1 Acanthornis magna
CTGAGGTCACCTTGGGGTCACTGAGGTCACACTGAGGTCACTTTGGGGTCACTGAGGTCACTGAGGTCACACTGAGGTCACTGAGGTCACCTTGGGGTCACTGAGGTCACTGAGGTCACTGAGGTCACTGAGGTCACTCTGAGGTCACTGAGGTCACACTGAGGTCACTGAGGTCACTTTGAGGTCCCTGAGGTCACTGAGGTCACCTTGGGGTCAGATTTTGTTTTCTAAAACCAGAATTTTTTTCCACTAAAACTTGTTTTTTTCCCCTAAAATCTAATAATTTTTTCCCCTAAAATCTAATAATTTTTCCCTTAAAATCTAATAATTTTTCCCCTAAAATTTCATTTTTTTCCCTTAAAATCTAACAATTTTTTCCTGAAGATCTAATAATTTTTCCCCTGAAATCTGAGATATTTTTCCCCTAAAATTTAATAAGTTTTCCCCTAAAATCTAATAATTTTTCCCCTGAAATCTAATAATTTTTCCCCTAAAATCTAATAATTTTTCCCCCAAAATCTGTGATTTTTTTCCCTTAAAATCTGATTTTTTTCCCCTAAAATCTAAAAATTTCTCCCCTAAAATCTAATAAATTTTTCTCCTAAAATCCAATAATTTTCCCCCCAAAATCTAATAAAATTTTCCCCCCAAAATCCCATTTTTTCCCCCTAAAATCTAATAATTTTTCCTCCAAAATCTAATAAATTTTTCCCCTAAAATTTGAATTTTTTCCCCCCAAAATCTAATAAAATTTTCCCCCAAAATCCCATTTTTTCTCCCTAAAACCTAATTTTTTCCCCCAAAATCTGTGATTTTTTCCCCCAAAATCCCATTTTTTCCCCCTAAAACCTAATTTTTCCCCCCTCTAAAGCCTCCCCTCACCTTCCCCGGGGTTCTCCATGGGGAACCTCATCAATTCCTTGGCGTAGTAATCCTCCTCGGCGTCGCTATCGCCGCCGCCCTTCTCTCTGTCGCTGCTCTTATCGCCGCTGCTATCGCGATAGCGCTGCCGCAGCAGCTCGCGCGTGCTGTTGTAGAGCGCGCGCAGCTCCTCGGGGGGCGTGGCCGGGGGCGTGGCCGGGGGCGGGGCAGGGGGCGGGGCCTGCAGCCGCAGCTTGCTGAGGATCTGACCCCGCACGGCCTCGATCCTGCGCATGCGCGCCAGCTCCAGGTCGGCGCTGCGGCACGAGGAGAGCGCGTGCGCGGGGGGGAGGGGGAGGGGGAGGAGGAGGAGGAGGAGGAGGGGGAGGGGGGGGAAATGGGGGAGGGGCATGGCGGGGAGGGGTGGGAAATGGGGGGAAAAGGGGGGAAATTGGGAAAAATGGAAAATTGGGGGAATGGGGGAAATGGAAAACTGGGGAAAATGGAAAATTGGGGAAAATGGGAAAATGGGGGGAAATGGGAAAACTGGAAATTTGGGGAAATGGGAAAAATTGGGAAATGGGGGAAAATTGGGGAAAATGGAAAATTGGGGAAAATGGGGAAATGGAAAATTGGGGAAAATGGGGAAATGGAAAATTGGGGGAATGGGGAAATGGGGGAAATGGGGAAAATGGAAAATTGGGGAAAATGGAAAATTGGGGGAATGGGGGAATGGGGAAAAATGGGGGAAATGGGAAAAATGGGGAAAATGGAAAATTGGGGAAATGGGGGAATGGGGAAAAATGGGGGAATGGGGGAAATGGAAAATTGGGGAAAATGGGAAAATTGGAAAATTGGGGAAAATGGAAAAAATTGGGGAAAAATGGAAAATTGGGGAAATGGGGAAAATTGGGGAAAATGGAAAATTGGGGAAATGGGAAAAATGGCGAAATGGAAAATTGGGGAAAATGGAAAATTGGGGAAAATTGGGGGAAAATTGGGGGAAATTGGGAAAATGGAAAATTGGGAAAATTGGGGAAATGGGGAAATGGAAAATTGGGGGAAAATTGGGGAAAATGGGGAAATGAAAATGGGGAAAAATGGGAGAAAATGGGGAAAAAAGAGGGAAAAAATGGGGGAAATGGGAAAATGGGAAAAATGGGAAAATTGGGGAAAATGTGGGAAAGTGGGAAAATGGGAAAATGGAAAATTGGGGGGAAATGGGGAAAATGGGGGAAATGGGAGAAAAATTGGGGGAAATTGGAAAAAATGGGAAAAATTGGAAATGGGAGAAAAATTGGGGAAAATGGGGGAAAATATGGGAAAAAAGTGGGAAAAACTGGGGAAAAAGTGGGAAAAACTGAGAAAAAAATGGGGGAAAAATTGGAGAAAATGGGGAAAAAATGGGAAAAAGTGGGGAAAATTGGGGAAAATGGGGAAAAAATGGGAAAAAATTAGAGAAAATGGGGAAAATTAGGGAAAATGGGGAAAAAAGAGGGAAAAAATGAGGGAAATCGAAAAAAATGGGAAAAATTGGGAAATGGGGAAAAACTGGAGAAAATGGGGAAAAAATAGGAAAAAATTAGAGAAAATGGGGAAAATGGGAAAAATGGGAGAAATGGGAAAAAATTGGAGGAAATGGGGGGAAAAGAGGGAAAAATGGGGGAAATTGGAAAAAATGGGGAAAATGGGGAAATGGGAAAATGGGAAAAATGGGAAAATTGGGGAAAATGTGGGAAAGTGGGAAAATGGGAAAAACTGGGAAAAAAGTGGGGAAAACTGGGGGAAAATTGGGAGGAAATTAGGAAAAAACTGGGAAAAAATTGGGGAAAATGGGGAAAAAAGAGGGAAAAATGGGGGAAAAGGGAGAAAAAGGGGAAAAAATGAGGGAAATGGGAAAAAATGGGGAAAATTGGAAAAATGGGGGGAAATTGGGGAAAAATGGGGAAATGGGAAAAAATGAGGAAATGGAAATGGGGGAAAATGGGAGAAAAATTGGGGAAAATGGGGAAAAATGGGAAAAAATAGGGGAAATGGAAAAAATGGGGGGAAAATGGGGGAAATGGGAGAAAATGGGAAAAATGCCGGAAAATGGGAAAAATGGGAAAAAATGGGGAAAAATGGAAAAATGGGAGAAAGCAGGAAAAAATGGGAAAAAATGGGAGAAAAATGGGGGAAAACGGGGGAAAATGGGGAAAAATGGGGAGAAAATGGGAGAAATGGGAAAAAAATTGGGGAAAATGGGAGTAAACAGGAAAAAACCGGGGGGAAATGGGAAAAAAGGGGAGAAAGCGGGGAAAAATGGGAGAGAATGGGGAAAAAAGGGGGAAAAACTAGAAAAAATGGGGAAAAAATGGGGAAAAATGGGGAAAAATTGGGGGAAAATTGGAGAAAGCAGGGAGAAACGAAAAAAGGGATAAAACTGGGAAAAACGGGGGAAAATGGGGAAAAATGGGAAAAATGGGAGAAATGGGAAAAAGTGGGAAAAAAATGGGGAAAAATGGGGGAAATGGGAAAAAATTGGGAGAAAGCAGGAAAAATGGGAAAAAGCGGGAAAAACTGAGAAAAAAGTGGGAAAAATGGGGGAAGATGGGGAAAAAACAGGAAAAAAACAAATTAAACCAGGAAAAACCCAATTAAAACCGGAATAAACCCAATTAAAACGGGATAAACCCAATTAAAATCGGGAAAAAACCAATTAAAACCAGGATAAAACCAATTAAAATGGTATAAACAAAATTAAAATGGGATAAATCCAATAAAACCGGGATAACCTTAATTAAAACTGGGGTAAACTTAATTAAAACTGGGGAAAACCAAATAATAATGGGATAAACCTAATTAAAATGGGATAAACCAAATTAAACCGGGATAACCTTAATTAAAACTGGGGTAAACCAAATAATAATGGGATAAACCCAATTAAAACCAGGATAAATCCAATTAAAATGGGATAAACCCAATTAAAATGGGATAAAACCAATTAAAACTGGGATAAACTGAATTAAAATGAGATAAACCAAATTAAATTGGGATAAATCCAATAAAACCGGGATAAACTTAATTAAAATTGGGGTAAACCAAATAATAATGGGATAAACCTAATTAAAATGGGATAAACCAAATTAAACCGGGATAAACTTAATTAAAACTGGGGTAAACCAGATTAAAATGGGAAAAATCCAATTAAAATGGGATAAATCCAATTAAAACCAGAAAAAAAACAATTAAAACCAGGATAAAACCAATTAAAATGGGATAAACCAAATTAAACTGTGATAAACACAATTAAAATGAGATAAACCCAATTAAAAATGGGATAAATCCAATTAAAACGGGATAAACTTAATTAAAACTGGGGTAAACCAAATAATAATGGGATAAACCCAATTAAAATGGGATAAAACCAATTAAAATGGGATAAATCCAATTAAAACGGGATAAAACCAATAAAAAAGGAATAAACCAAATTAAAATGCGATAAACACAATTAAAATGAGATAAACCTAATTAAATCGCAATAAACCCAATTAAAACCAGGATAAACCTAATTAAAAATGGGATAAATCCAATAAAACCGGGATAAACTTAATTAAAACTGGAGTAAACCAAATAATAATGGGATAAACCTAATTAAAATGGGATAAACCAAATTAAACCGGGATAAACTTAATTAAAACTGGGGTAAACCAAATAATAATGGGATAAACCCAATTAAAACCAGGATAAATCCAATTAAAATGGGATAAACCCAATTAAAATGGGATAAACCAAATTAAAACTGGGACAAACTGAATTAAAATGAGATAAACCAAATTAAATTGGGATAAATCCAATAAAACAGGGATAAACTTAATTAAAATTGGGGTAAACCAAATAATAATGGGATAAACCCAATTAAAATGGGAAAAAAACAATTAAAACCAGGATAAAACCAATTAAAATGGGAAAAATCCAATTAAAACGGGATAAATCCAATAAAAATGGGATAAACCAAATTAAAACGGGATAAACCCAATTAAAACTGAGATAAAACCAATTAAAACAGGATATACTCAATTAAAACAGGATATACTCAATTAAAACTGCGATAAACCCAATTAAAATGGGAGAAACCTAATTAACATGGGATAAAACCAATTAAAACCAGGATAAACCCAATTAAAAATGGGATAGATCAAATAAAACCGGGATAAACTTAATTAAAATGGGATAAACCAAATTAAAATGGGATAAACCCAATTAAAACTGGAAAAAAAATTAAAACCAAGATAAAACCAATTAAACTGGGATAAACCAAATGAAAACAGGATAAACCCAATTAAAACCGGGAAAAAAAACAATTAAAACCAGGATAAAACCAATTAAACCAGGATAAACCAAATTAAAATGGGATAAACCCAATTAAAATGAGATAAACCAAATTAAAACGGGATAAACTTAATTAAAACTGGGGTAAACTTAATTAAAACTGGGGTAAACCAAATAATAATGGGATAAACCCAATTAAAATGGGATAAACCAAATTAAAAATGGGGTAAGCCAAATTAAAATGGGATAAACCAAATTAAACCACGATAAACCCAATTAAAACTGGGATAAACCAGTTTAAAACTGGAAAAAAAATTGAAACCAAGACAAAACCAATTTAACTGGGATTAACCCAATTAAAAATGGGAAAAATCCAATAAAACCGGGATAAACCAAATTAAAATGGGAAAAATCCAATTAAAAAGGGATAAACCCAATTAAAATGGGATAAGCCAAATTAAAATGGGATAAATCCAATTAAAATGGGATAAACCCAATTAAAACTGAGATAAAACCAATTAAAACAGGGTATACACAATTAAAACTGGGATAAACTCAATTAAAACTGGGATAAACCCAATTAAAAATG
Organism: Acanthornis magna; assembly: GCA_036785705.1. Taxonomy (NCBI): domain Eukaryota; kingdom Metazoa; phylum Chordata; class Aves; order Passeriformes; family Acanthizidae; genus Acanthornis; species Acanthornis magna. Next base: position 5,762 of record JAWUZG010001205.1, read on the forward strand.
GGATAAATCCAATAAAACCGGGATAAACCCAATTAAAATGGGATAAACCGAATTAAAACGGGAGAAACTTAATTAAAACGGGAGAAACTTATTTAAAACTGGGATAAACCCAATTAAACCGCGATATAACCAATTAAAAATGGGATAAACCCAATTAAAACCGGGAAAAAACCCTAAAAACCGAGAAAAAAAAATCCTAAAACCGAGAAAAAAAAATCCTAAAAACCGAGGAAAAAAAACCCTAAAAACCATGAAAAAATATCCTAAAAAACGAGAAAAAAAATCCTAAAAAACGAAAAAAAACTGGGATTGAACTGGGATTGAACTGGGACTGAACTGGGACTGAACTGGGACTGAACTGGGACTGATCTGGGACTGAACTGAACTGGGATTGAACTGGGACTGAACTGGGACTGAACTGGGATTGAACTGGGATTGAACTGGGACTGAACTGGGACTGAACTGGGATTGAACTGGGATTGAACTGGGACTGAACTGGGATTGAACTGGGACTGAACTGAATTGGGATTGAACTGGGACTGAACTGGGACTGAACTGGGACTGAACTGGGATTGAACTGGGATTGAACTGAACTGGGACTGAACTGAACTGGGATTGAACTGGGATTGAACCGGGATTAAACCGCTATTAAACCGGGATTAAACCGCAATTAAACTCGCAATTAAACTCGCAATTAAACCCGCAATTAAACCTGCAATTAAACCGGGATTAAACCGGGATTAAACCCTTAATTAAACCCGCAATTAAACCTGGATTAACCTGGGATTAAACCGGGATTAAACCCGCAATTAAACCGGGATTAAACCGGGATTAAACCCGTAATTAAACTCGAAATTAAACCGGGATTAAACCGCAATTAAACTCGCAATTAAACCCGCAATTAAACCCGCAATTAAACCGAGATTAAACCGGGATTAAACCCGCAATTAAACCCGTAATTAAACTCGCAATTAAACAGGGATTAAACCCGCAATTAAACCCGTAATTAAACTCGCAATTAAACAGGGATTAAACCCGCAATTAAACCCGCAATTAACCCGGTATTAAACCGGAATTAACCCGGGATTAAACCGGAATTAACCCGGGATTAAACCGCAATTAAACCGGGATTAAACCGGGATTAAACCCGCAATTAAACCTGGATTGAACCGGGATTAAACCCGCAATTAAACCCGCAATTAAACCGGGATAAACCCGCAATTAACCCGGGATTAATCCCTGGCCACGCCCCAGTCCCGGACCCGCCCGGCTCAGTCTCAGCTCCGTTCCGCTCTCGGTTTTCCTCTCCCGGTTTGGTCCTTACCTGTTCCTGCCGCTCCCGCTTCGGTCCGCTTCGGTCCGGTTCGGTCCGGTTCGGTCCCGGCTCGGTCCCGGGTCTGTCCCGGGTCTGTCCCGGGTCTGTCCCGGTCCTTCTCGCTTTGTCCCGAGTCGGTCCCGGTGGTCCCTGCCCGGTCCCGGTTTGATCCCGGTATGTCCCGGGCCGGTCCCAGGTGGTCCCTGGTTTGTCCCGGGCCGATCCCGGTTCGGTCCCGGTATGTCCCGGGTCGGTCCTGGGTGATCCCGGTCTGGTCCTAGTCCTTCCCGGTTTGTCCCTGAGTGCTCCCGGGTCTGTCCCGGTCCTTCCCGGTTTGTCCCGAGTCGGTCCCGGTTTGTCCCCGGTCTGTCCCTGACCGGTCCCGGTCTGTCCCGGGTCGGTCCCGGGTGGTCCTGCTTTGGTCCCGCTTTGTCCCGGGTCGGTCCCGCTTTAGATCTCGGTCCTTCCCGGTCTGTCCCGGGTCGATCCCGGTGGTCCCTGACCGGTCCCGGTCTGCCCCGGGTCGGTCCCGGTCTGTCCCGGGTCGGTCCCGCGCTGCTCCCGGTGGTCCCTGGTCTGTCCCGGGACGGTCCCGCTCCTTCCCGGTTTGTCCCGGGTCGGTCCCGGATGTCCCCGCGCCGGTCCCGGTTTGTCCCTGGTCCTTCCTGCCGGTCCTGGTCTGTCCCTGACCGGTCCCGGTGTGTCCCTGACCGGTCCCGGTGTGTCCCGGGTCAGTCCCGGGCCGGTCCCGGTCTATCCCGAGCCGCTCGTCTCCTCTCGTGCCGCTCCTTCCGGGTGGTCGCGCTTGTTCCGCTTTGTCCCGGGCCGGTCCCGGTCCAGCCCCGGATGTCCCCCGCGTGTCCCCGCTGCTTCCCGCTTTGTCCCCGGTCTGTCCCGGGCCGGTCCCGCTCCTTCCTGCCGGTCCCGAGTCAGTCCCGGGTCGGTCCCGGGTCGGTCCCGGGTGGTCCCGGATGTCCCCGCGCCGGTCCCGGTTTGTCCCGGGTCGGTCCCGCTCCTTCCTGGGTGGTCCCGGGTCTGCCCCGGGCCGGTCCCGCTCCTTCCTGCTTCTCCCGGGTGGTCCCGGCTGTCCCCGCGCCGGTCCCGGTCTGTCCCAGTTTATCCCCGAGTCAGTCCCGGGTCGGTACCACTCCTTCCTGCTTCTCCCGGGTCGGTCCCGGGTGGTCCCCGCTCTTTCCTCTTTGTCCCGGGTCGGTCCCGGGTCGGTCCCGGTGCTTCCTGGGTGGTCCCGCTTTGTTCCGGGCCGGTCCCGGTCCACCCCCCTGATGTCCCCGGTTTGTCCCGGGTGGTCCCGGCTGTCCCCGCGCCGGTCCCGGTCTGTCCCGGTTTATCCCCGAGTCAGTCCCGGGTCGGTCCCGCTCCTTCCCGGTTTGTCCCAGGTGGTCCCGGTTTGTCCCCGCTTGTCCCCGCGCCAGTCCCGGTTTGTCCCCGGTCTGTCCCGGGCCGGTCCCGCTCCTTCCTGCCGGTCCCGGGTCAGTCCCGGGTCAGTCCCGGGCCGGTCCCGGGTGGTCCCGGCTGTCCCCGCGCCGGTCCCGGTCTGTCCCGGTTTATCCCCGAGTCGGTCCCGGGTCGGTCCCGCTCCTTCCTGCCGGTCCCGGGTCGGTCCCGGGTCGGTCCCGGGTGGTCCCGGATGTCCCCGCGCCGGTCCCGGTTTGTCCCGGGTCGGTCCCGCTCCTTCCTGGGTGGTCCCGGGTCTGCCCCGGGCCGGTCCCGCTCCTTCCTGCTTCTCCCGGGTGGTCCCGGCTGTCCCCGCGCCGGTCCCGGTCTGTCCCGGTTTATCCCCGAGTCGGTCCCGGGTCGGTCCCACTCCTTCCCGGTTTGTCCCCGCTTGTCCCCGCTCCTTCCCGCTTTGTCCCGGGTCAGTCCCACTCCTTCCTGCTTCTCCTGGCTCGGTCCCGGGTCAGTCCCGGTTTGTCCCGGGTCGGTCCCGCGGGGTTCCGGGTGGTCCTGATCCTTCCCGGTCTGTCCCGGATCGGTCCCGGGCCGGTCCTGGTCCTTCCTGCCTGTCCCGGTTTGTCCCCGGTCGGTCCCGGTTTGTCCCTGGGTTTGTCCCGGTTTGTCCCGGGCCGGTCCCGGTTTGTCCTCGGTCCTTCCTGCCTGTCCCGGGTCGTCCCCAGTCGGTCTCGGTTTGTCCCGGGTCGGTCTCGGTTTGTCCCAGTCCTTCCTGCCTGTCCCCGCTCGGTTCCAGATGTCCCCCGGTCTGTCCCGGGCCGGTCCCGCTCCTTCCTGCTTCTCCCGGCTCGGTCCCGGGTCAGTCCCGGTTTGTCCTCGGTCCTTCCCGGGTGGTCCCGGTTTGTCCCCGCGTGTCCCCACTCCTTCCCGGTTTGTCCCTGGTCTGTCCCGGGTGGTCCCGATTTGTCCCGGTCTGGTCCTGGTCTGGTCCTGGTCCTTCCCGGTCTGTCCCGGGTCAGTCCCGGTTTGTCCCTGGGTGGTCCCGGGTCAGTCCCCGTTTGTCCCGGGCCGGTCCCGCTCCTTCCTGCCTGTCCCAGTTTGTCCCGGTCTGGTCCTGGTCTGGTCCTGGTCCTTCCCGGTCTGTCCCGGGTCAGTCCCGGTTTGTCCCTGACTGGTCTCGGTCTGTCCCGGATTGGTCCCGGGCCGGTCCTGGTCCTTCCCGGTTTGTCCCGGGTTGGTCCTGGTCTGTCCCGGGTCGGTCCCGGGTCGGTCCTGGGTGGTCCCGGGTCGGTCCTGCTCCTTCCCAGTCTGTCCCAGGTCGGTCCCAGTTTGTCCCGGGTCGATCCCGCTCCTTCCTGGGTGGTCCCGGTTTGTCCCTGGCCAGTCCCGGTCTGTCCCGGGTCCTTCCTGCCTGTCCCGGACCGGTCCCGGTTTGTCCCCAGTATGTCCCGGGTCGGTCCCGGGTGGTCCCGGCTCGGTCCCAGTCTGGTCCTGCTCCTTCCCGGTCTGTCCCGGGTCCTTCCTGCCTGTCCTGGTTTGTCCCTGGGTTGGTCCTGGTTTGTCCCTGGGTGGTCCCGGTCTGTCCCGGGTCAGTCCCGGTTTGTCCCTGGGTGGTCCCGGGTCAGTCCCCGTTTGTCCCGGGCCGGTCCCGCTCCTTCCTGCCTGTCCCGGGTGGTCCCGGGCTGGTCCTGGTCCTTCCCGGTTTGTCCCGGGTTGGTCCCGGTCTGTCCCAGTCCTTCCTGTTGATCCCAGTTTGTCCCCAGTTTGTCCCGGGTCGATCCCGGGTCGGTCCTGGGTGGTCCCGGTCTGTCCCGGTCCTTCCTGTTGATCCTGGTTTGTCCCCAGTTTGTCCCGGGCCGGTCCCAGTTTGTCCCTGGGTGGTCCCGGTCTGTCCCGGTTTATCCCCGGGCCGGTCCCGGTTTATCCCGGTCCTTCCTGTTGATCCCAGTTTGTCCCGGGCCGGTCCCGGTTTGTCCCTGGGTGGTCCCGGTTTGTCCCCAGTTTGTCCCGGGCCGGTCCCAGTTTGTCCCTGGGTGGTCCCGGTCTGTCCCGGTTTATCCCCGGGCCGGTCCCGGTTTATCCCGGTCCTTCCTGTTGATCCCAGTTTGTCCCCGGTTTGTCCCGGGTCGATCCCGGGTCGGTCCTGGGTGGTCCCGGTCTGTCCCGGTCCTTCCTGTCAGTCCCCAGTTTGTCCCCGGTTTGTCCCGGGTCGGTCCCGGTTTGTCCCCAGTTTGTCCCGGGTCTGTCCCGGGTCAGTCCCAGTCTGGTCCCGCTCCTTCCCAGTTTGTCCCTGACCAGTCCCGGTCGGTCCCGGTTTGTCCCCAGCATGTCCCGGGTCTGTCCCGGGTGGTCCCGGGTCTGTCCCGGGTGGTCCCGGATGTCTCCGCTCCTTCCGGGTGGTCCCTTTCTCCTTTTTTATCCTTTTTTTCTCCTTTTTTCCCTTTTTTCTCTCCTTTTTTCCTCATTTTTTCTAATTTTTTTTCTCCTTTTTTCTCCTTTTCTTCTTTTTTCTCTCCTTTTTTTTCTCTTTTTTCTCCTTTTTCCTCCTTTTTTCTCTTTTTTTTCTCCTTTGTTCTCCTTTTTTCTCATTTTTTTCTCCTTTTTTCTATTTTTTTCTCCTTTTTCCTAATTTTTTCTCCTTTTTTCTCCTTTTTTCTCCTTTTTTCTCCTTTTCCCCCTCTTTTTTTTCTTTTTTCTCTCCTTTTTTCCTCATTTTTTCTAATTTTTTTTCTCCTTTTTTCTCCTTTTCTTCTTTTTTCTCTCCTTTTTTTTCTCTTTTTTTCTCCTTTTTTCTCCTTTTTTCTCTTTTTTTTCTCCTTTGTTTCTCCTTTTTTCTGATTTTTTTCCTTTGTTTCTCCTTTTTTCTCCTTTTTTCTCATTTTTTTCTCCTTTTCCCCTCTTTTTTCTCCTTTTTTCCCTTTTTTCTCTCCTTTTTCTCCTTTTTTTTCTCCTTTTTTCTAATTTTTTCTCCTTTTTTCTCCTTTTTTTCTTTTTTCTCTCCTTTTTTTTCTCTTTTTTTCTCCTTTTTCCTCCTTTTCTCTCTTTTTTTTCTCCTTTGTTTCTCCTTTTTTCTAATTTTTTTCCTTTGTTTCTCCTTTTTTCTCCTTTTTTCTAATTTTTTTCTCCTTTCCCCTCTTTTTTCTCCTTTTTTCTCCTTTTTTCTCTCCTTTTTCTCCTTTTTTTCCTCATTTTTTCTCCTTTTTTCTCCTTTTTTCTCCTTTTTTTCTCCTTTTTTCTATTTTTCTCTCCTTTTTTCTAATTTTTTCTCATTTTTTCTCCTTTTCCCCCTCTTTTTTCTCCTTTTTTCCCTTTTTTCTCTCCTTTTTTCCTCATTTTTTCTATTTTTTTTCTCCTTTTTTCTCCTTTTCTTCTTTTTTCTCTCCTTTTTTTCTCCTTTTTTCTATTTTTTTCTCTTTTTTTCTCTTTTTTCTCTCCTTTTTCTCCCTTTTTTCTCCTTTTTTCTATTTTTTTCTCCTTTTTTCTCCTTTTTTCTCATTTTTTTCTCCTTTTCCCCCTCTTTTTTCTCCTTTTTTCCCTTTTTTCTCTCCTTTTTTCCTCATTTTTTCTAATTTTTTCTCCTTTTTTCTCCTTTTCTTCTTTTTTCTCTCCTTTTTTTTCTCCTTTTTTCTATTTTTTTCTCTTTATTTCTCTTTTTTCTCTCCTTTTTCTCCTTTTTTTCTCCTTTTTTCTATTTTTTTCTCCTTTTTTCTCTTTTTTCTCATTTTTTCTCATTTTCCCCCTCTTTTTTCTCCTTTTTTCCCTTTTTTCTCTCCTTTTTCTCCTTTTTTCCTCATTTTTTCTAATTTTTTTTCTCCTTTTTTCTCCTTTTCTTCTTTTTTCTCTCCTTTTTTTTCTCTTTTTTTCTCCTTTTTTCTCCTTTTTTCTCTTTTTTTTCTCCTTTGTTTCTCCTTTTTTCTGATTTTTTTCCTTTGTTTCTCCTTTTTTCTCCTTTTTTCTCATTTTTTTCTCCTTTTCCCCTCTTTTTTCTCCTTTTTTCCCTTTTTTCTCTCCTTTTTCTCCTTTTTTTTCTCCTTTTTTCTAATTTTTTCTCCTTTTTTCTCCTTTTTTTCTTTTTTCTCTCCTTTTTTTTCTCTTTTTTTCTCCTTTTTCCTCCTTTTCTCTCTTTTTTTTCTCCTTTGTTTCTCCTTTTTTCTAATTTTTTTCCTTTGTTTCTCCTTTTTTCTCCTTTTTTCTAATTTTTTTCTCCTTTCCCCTCTTTTTTCTCCTTTTTTCTCCTTTTTTCTCTCCTTTTTCTCCTTTTTTTCCTCATTTTTTCTCCTTTTTTCTCCTTTTTTCTCCTTTTTTTCTCCTTTTTTCTATTTTTCTCTCCTTTTTTCTAATTTTTTCTCATTTTTTTCTCCTTTTCCCCCTCTTTTTTCTCCTTTTTTCCCTTTTTTCTCTCCTTTTTTCCTCATTTTTTCTATTTTTTTTCTCCTTTTTTCTCCTTTTCTTCTTTTTTCTCTCCTTTTTTTTCTCCTTTTTTCTATTTTTTTCTCTTTTTTTCTCTTTTTTCTCTCCTTTTTCTCCCTTTTTTCTCCTTTTTTCTATTTTTTTCTCCTTTTTTCTCCTTTTTTCTCATTTTTTTCTCCTTTTCCCCCTCTTTTTTCTCCTTTTTTCCCTTTTTTCTCTCCTTTTTTCCTCATTTTTTCTAATTTTTTCTCCTTTTTTCTCCTTTTCTTCTTTTTTCTCTCCTTTTTTTTCTCCTTTTTTCTATTTTTTTCTCTTTATTTCTCTTTTTTCTCTCCTTTTTCTCCTTTTTTTCTCCTTTTTTCTATTTTTTTCTCCTTTTTTCTCTTTTTTCTCATTTTTTCTCATTTTCCCCCTCTTTTTTCTCCTTTTTTCCCTTTTTTCTCTCCTTTTTCTCCTTTTTTCCTCATTTTTTCTAATTTTTTTTCTCCTTTTTTCTCCTTTTCTTCTTTTTTCTCTCCTTTTTTTTCTCTTTTTTTCTCCTTTTTTCTCCTTTTTTCTCTTTTTTTTCTCCTTTGTTTCTCCTTTTTTCTGATTTTTTTCCTTTGTTTCTCCTTTTTTCTCCTTTTTTCTCATTTTTTTCTCCTTTTCCCCTCTTTTTTCTCCTTTTTTCCCCTTTTTTCTCTCCTTTTTCTCCTTTTTTTTCTCCTTTTTTCTAATTTTTTCTCCTTTTTTCCCTTTTTCTCTCCTTTTTCTCCTTTTTTTTCTCCTTTTTTCTAATTTTTTCTCCTTTTTTCCCTTTTTCTCTCCTTTTTCTTCTTTTTTCTCTTTTTTCTCCTTTTTTCTCTTTTTTCCCTCTTTTTTCTCCTTTCTTTCCCTTTTTTCTCTCCTTTTTTTTCTCTTTTTTTCTCCTTTTTTTCTCCTTTTTTTCTAATTTTTTCTCCATTTTGGAGGGATTTTGAGATCCCTCCCCCATTTTTTGGGATGTCACATGACCCCTCCCCCATTTTTGGGGACCCCCCCCAAATTTTCGCCCCTCCCCCCAAAATTCGTGGTCCCGCCCCCAAATGTGTGGCCCCGCCCGCAAATTTTGGCCCCACCCCCAATTTTTTGCCCCTCCCCTCCAATTTGTGGCCCCTCCCACCCAAATTTTAGGCCTTCCCCCAAATTTTTGCCCCGCCCCCCCCAAATTCGTGGCCCCTCCCACCCAAACTCACTCAAATTTTGTCCCTCCCACCCAAATTTTGGCCCCTCCCATCAATTTTGCTCCACCCCCCAAATATGTGGCCCCGCCCTCCAAATTTTGGCCCCTCCCACCCAAAACTTGTGGCCCCTCCCCCCCAATTTTGCCCCTCCCACCAATTTTGGCCCTGCCCACCCAAATTTTGGCCCCTCCCCCCTAAATTTGTGGCCCCTCCCCCCCAAATTCGTGCCCCCACCCGCCCAAATCTGTGGCCCCGCCCCCAAATTTCGGCCCCCCCCCCAATTTGTGGCCCCTCCCCCCCAAATTTGTGGCCCCTCCCCCAAAAATTGGTCCCTGCCATCCGAATTTTGGCTCCTCCCCCAAATCCTGGCCCCTCCCCTTAATTTTTGCCCCTCCCCCCAAAATTTGTGGCTCCTCCCACCCAAAGTTTAGCTCCTCCCACCCAAATTTTGCCCCCCCCAAATTCGTGCCCCCTCCCCCAAAGTTTGGCCCCTCCCACCCAAATTTTGGGCACACACCCAATTTCGCCCCTCCCCCAAATTTTTGGCCCCGCCCACCCAAATTTTGGCCACGCCCTCCCAAACTTCTGCCCCCAATTTGTGGCCCCTCCCCCCAAATTTTAGCCCCTCCCCCTAATTTTTGCCCCTCCCCCCAAAATGTGTGGCCCCGCCCCCCAAATTCGTGGCCCCTGCCCCAAAAATTGGTCCCTCCCACCCAAATTTTGGCTCCTCCCCCCAAATTTGTGGTCCCTCCCCCAATTTCGCCCCTCCCCCAAATTCCTGGCCCCTCCCACCCAAATGTTTGCCCCGCCCCCAAATTTGTGGCCCCTCCCACCCAAATGTTTGCCCCGCCCCCAAATTTGTGGCCCCTCCCCCTAATTTTTGCCCCTCCCCCAAAATGTGTGGCCCCGCCCCCCAAATTCGTGGCCCCTGCCCCAAAAATTGGTCCCTCCCACCCAAATTTTGTCCCCTCCCACCCAAAATGTGTGGCCCCACCCCCAAATTTTGGCCCCTCCCACCCAAACCCACCCAAACCTTTTCCCCTCCCCCCCATTTGTGGCCCCTCCCACCCAAATTTTAGCTCCTCCCACCCAAATTTTGGCCCCTCCCCCCTTAATTTTTGCCCCTCCCCCCCAAATTCGTGCCCTCTCCCCAAATTTGTGGCCCTCCCCCCAAATGTGTGGCACCTCCCCCCAATTTTGTGGCCCCACCCACCCAATTTTGGCCCCTCCCCCAAATTTTGGCCCCTCCCACCAAAAACTTGTGGCCCCTCCCCTAAATTTGTGGCCCCTCCCTCCAAATTTTTGCCCCACCCACCCAATTTTGTGGCCCCTCCCCCCCAAATTTTGCCCCCTCCCCCCAAAATGTGTGGCCCCGCCCCCAAATTCGTGGCCCCTCCCCCAAAAATTGGTCCCTCCCACCCAAATTTTGGCCCCTCCCACCCAAATTTGTGGCCCCACCCCCAAATTTTGGCCCCTCCCACCCAAACCCACCCAAACCTTTTCCCCTCCCCCCCATTTGTGGCCCCTCCCACCCAAATTTTAGCTCCTCCCACCCAAATTTTGGCCCCTCCCCCCTTAATTTTTGCCCCTCCCCCCCAAATTCGTGCCCCCTCCCCCAAATTTGTGGCCCCTCCCCCCAAATGTGTGGCCCCTCCCCCAAATGTGTGGCCCCTCCCACCCAAATTTTAGCCCCTCCCCCCAATTTTGTGGCCCCACCCACCCAATTTTGGCCCCTCCCCCAAATTTTGGCCCCTCCACCAAAAACTTGTGGCCCCTCCCCTAAATTTGTGGCCCCTCCCTCCAAATTTTTGCCCCACCCACTCAAATTTGTGGCCCCTCCCCCCCAAATTTTGCCCCCTCCCCCCAAAATGTGTGGCCCCGCCCCCCAAATTCGTGGCCCCTGCCCCAAAAATTGGTCCCTCCCACCCAAATTTTGGCCCCTCCCACCCAAAATGTGTGGCCCCTCCTCCAAAATTTGGCCACTCCCACCCAAATCCCCCCCCCATTTGTGGCCCCTCCCCCCAAATTTTGGCCCCTCCCCCCAAAATTTGTGGCCCCTCCCACCCCAAATTCGTGGCCCCTCCCCCAAAAATTGGTCCCTCCCACCCAAAACTTGTGGCCCCTCCCCCAAATTTCTGGCCCCTCCCTCCAAATTTTTGCCCCACCCACCCAAATTTGTGGCCCCTCCCCCCCAAATTTTGGCTCCTCCCAAATCCTGGCCCCTCCCCCCCAAATTTTGGCCCCTCCCACCCAAAACTTGTGGCCCCACCCCCCAAATTTCCAAATTTCAGGAGAAAAACTTTTATTGGGGACACGAATGGGGGAGGGGAGAAAGGGGAACCCAAATTCTTGGGGGTCCTTAACCCCAAAGTGACCCCAAAATGTCCCCGAAAAGTGACCCCAAAATCTCACCCCAAAAAATCCCAAATCCTCACCCCAAAAAATCCCCAAAAATCCACCCCAAAAAACCAAAAAACCCCAAAAAATCCCCAAAATCACACCCAAAAATCCCCAAATTTCCCAAAATCTCACCCCAAAAAAAAATCCCAAATCCACCCCAAAAAATCCCCAAAATCTCACCCAAAAAATCACCAAAATCTTATCGCAAAAATCCCCAAATCCACCCCAAAAATCCTCAAAATCTTACCCCAAAAAATTCCCAAAATCTCACCCAAAAAATCCCCAAAATCCACCCCAAGAAAGCAAAAAAAATTCCCCAAAAAACCCCAAATCCACCCAAAAAATCCCCAAAAACCCCAAAATCTCACCCAAAAAATGCCAAATCCACCCCAAAAATCCCCAAAATCTTACCCCAAAAATCCCCAAAAATCCCCAAATTTGCCCCAAAAAATCCTTAAAATCTTACCCCAAAAATCCCCAAATCTGTCCCAAAAAATCCCCAAAAATCCCCAAAATCTCACCCCAAAAAATCCCCAAAAATCCCCAAAATCTCACCCCAAAAAATCCCCAAATCTGTCCCAAAAAATCCCCAAAAATCCCCAAAATCTCACCCCAAAAAATCCCCAAAATCCACCCCAAGAAAGCAAAAAAAAAATCCCCAAAAAACCCCCAATCCACCCCAAAAATTCCCCAAAATCCCCAAAATCTTACCCCAAAAAATCCCAAATCCACCCCAAAAATTCTCAAAATCACACCCAAAAAATTCCAAATCTGCCCCAAAAATCTCCAAAAAAATCACCCCAAAATACCAAACCCACCCAAAAATCCCCAAAATCTCACCCCAAAAAAATCCCAAATCCACCCCAAAAAATCCCCAAAATCTCACCCAAAAACACCCCCAAAAATATCCCAAAAAACCTAAAATCTCACCCCAAAAATCCCCCAAAAATCCCCAAAATCTTAGCCCAAAAAATGCCAAATCCACCCCAAAAATCCCCAAAATCTTACCCAAAAAAAAATCCCAAATCCACCCCAAAAAATCCCCAAAATCTCACCCAAAAAAATCCAAAATCCACCCCAAAAAATTCCCCAAATCCCCAAAATCTTACCCCAAAAAAATCCCAAATCTGACCCCGAAAAATCCCCAAAATCTCACCCAAAAACACCTGCAAAAAATCCCCAAAAATCCCCGAATTCACCCCAAAAAATCCCCAAAATCCACCCCAAGAAAGCAAAAAAAAAAATCCCCAAAAAACCCCAAATCCACCCCAAAAATCCCCCAAAATCCCCAAAATCTTACCCCAAAAAAATCCCCAAATCCACCCCAAAAATTCTCAAAATCACACCCAAAAAATTCCAAATCTGCCCCAAAAATCTCCAAAAAAATCACCCCAAAATACCAAACCCACCCAAAAATCCCCAAAATCCATCCCCAAAAAATCCAAAATCCACCCCAAAAAATCCCCAAAATCTCACCCAAAAACACCCCCAAAAAATCCCCAAAAAACCTAAAATCTCACCCAAAAACACCCCCAAAAATCTCCCAAAAAACCTAAAATCTCACCCCAAAAAAATCCCCCAAAAATCCCCAAAATCTTAGCCCAAAAAATGCCAAATCCACCACAAAAATCCCCAAAATCCATCCCAAAAAAATCCAAAATCCACCCCAAAAAATCCCCAAATCCCCAAAACCTTACCCCAAAAAAATCCCAAATCTGACCCCGAAAAATCCCCAAAATCTCACCCAAAAACACCCCCAAAAAATCCCCAAAAATCCCCAAAATCTTACCCCAAAAAATGCCAAATCCACCCCAAAAATCCTCAAAATCTCCCCCCAAAATCCCCAAAAATCCCCAAATTTGCCCCAAAAATTCCCCAAAATCTCACCCCAAAAAACCCCCAATCCACCCCAAAAATTCCCCAAAATCCCCAAAATCTTACCCCAAAAAACCCCCAATCCACCCCAAAAATTCCCCAAAATCCCCAAAATCTCACCCCAAAAATCCCCAAATCCACCCCAAAAATTCTCAAAATCACACCCAAAAAATTCCAAATCTGCCCCAAAAATCTCCAAAAAAATCACCCCAAAATACCAAACCCACCCAAAAATCCCCAAAATCTCACCCCAAAAAAATCCCAAATCCACCCCAAAAAATCCCCAAAATCTCACCCAAAAACACCCCCAAAAATATCCCAAAAAACCTAAAATCTCACCCAAAAACACCCCCAAAAATCCCCAAAATCTTACCCCAAAAAATGCCAAATCCACCCCAAAAATCCTCAAAATCTCCCCCCAAAATCCCAAATCCACCCCAAAAATCCCCAAAATCCATCCCAAAAAAATCCAAAATCCACCCCAAAAAATTCCCCAAATCCCCAAAATCTTACCCCAAAAAAATCCCAAATCTGACCCCGAAAAATCCCCAAAATCTCACCCAAAAACACCCCCAAAAGATCCCCAAAAATCCCAAAAATCTTACCCCAAAAAATGCCAAATCCACCCCAAAAATCCTCAAAATCTCCCCCCAAAATCCCCAAAAATCCCCAAATTTGCCCCAAAAACCCCCAAAATCTTGCCCCAAAAAAATCCCAAATCCACCCCAAAATCTTACCCCAAAAAAATCCCAAATCCACCCCGAAAATTCCCCAAAATCCCCAAAATCTTACCCCAAAAAATCCCAAAAAAATCCCCAAAAATCCCCAAATTCTCACCCCAAAAAATCCCCAAAAGTCCCTCCCAAAAACCAGAAAATTTCCTTTTTTCTCCCCAAAAAACACAACTCTGACTTTTTTTTTGGTCGAACAAATCTCATTTATTTGGAGAAATTTTGGGCAAATTTTTGGGTGAAATTTTGGGAATTTTTGGGTGAATTTTTGAGTGAATTTTTTGGGTGATTTTTGTGGATTTTTGGGTGAATTTTCGGGAATTTTGGGGTGAATTTTTGGGAATTTTGGGGCGAATTTTTGGGAATTTTGGGGCGAATTTTTGGGAATTTGGGGTGAATTTTTGGGAATTTTGGGTGAATTTTTGAGTGAATTTTTTTGGTGATTTTTGTGGACTTTGGGTGAATTTTTGGGAATTTTGGGGTGAATTTTTGGGAATTTTGGGGTGAATTTTTGGGAATTTTGGGGCGAATTTTTGGGAATTTGGGGTGAATTTTTGGGAATTTTGGGTGAATTTTTGAGTGAATTTTTTTGGTGATTTTTGTGGACTTTGGGTGAATTTTTGGGAATTTTGGGGTGAATTTTTGGGAATTTTGGGGTGAATTTTTGGGATTTTTTGGTGAATTTTTGGGATTTTTGGGTGAATTTTGGGGTATTTTGGGTGAATTTTTCTGAATTTTTGGGTGAACTTTTGGGGAATTTCTGTGTCAATTTTTGGGAATTTTGTGGGGAATTTTTGCCCAAATTTTCGCTAGATTTTGGTCCAATTTTGGGCTGAATTTTCGGGAATTTTGGGGCGAATTTTTGGGAATTTTGGGGTGAATTTTTGGGATTTTGGGGTGAATTTTTGGGAATTTTGGGTGAATTTTTGAGTGTATTTTTTTTTGTGATTTTTGTGGATTTTTGGGCTGAATTTTTGGGATTTTTGGGTGAATTTTTGGGATTTTTGGGGTGAATTTTTGGGATTTTTGGGTGAATTTTTGGGATTTTTTGGGTGAATTTTTCTGAATTTTTGGGTGAACTTTTGGGGAATTTCTGTGTCAATTTTTGGGAATTTTGTGGGGAATTTTTGCCCAAATTTTCGCTAGATTTTGGTCCAATTTTGGGCTGAATTTTCGGGAATTTTGGGGCGAATTTTTGGGAATTTTGGGGTGAATTTTTGGGATTTTGGGGTGAATTTTTGGGAATTTTGGGTGAATTTTTGAGTGTATTTTTTTTTGTGATTTTTGTGGATTTTTGGGCTGAATTTTTGGGATTTTTGGGTGAATTTTTGGGATTTTTGGGGTGAATTTTCGGGAATTTTGGGGTGAATTTTTAGGATTTTTTGGCTGAATTTTTGGGATTTTTGGGTGAATTTTTGGGATTTTTGGGTGAATTTTTTGGATTTTTTGGGTGAATTTTTTGGATTTTTGGGCTGAATTTTTGGGATTTTTTGGCTGAATTTTTGGGATTTTTGGGCTGAATTTTTGGGATTTTCGGGTCCCTACTCGAGCTCCGGGGCCTCGCTCGGTTCTTCTTCATCGAAATATTTCTCCTCCAAATCTCGAGAGAGAATGTCCAGGTTGTCCAGCTCGGGGTTCTCGTCCACCTGCCTGAAAAATTCCAACATTTCCGATTTTTTTGGGAATTTTGGGAATTTTCTGGGAATTTTTCTGATTTTTTTTGCATTTTTCTCGGGTTTTTTACGACTTTTTGGCGATTTTTGGGGGATTTTTTTTCTGATTTTTCGGTGGGTTTTTCACTTTTTTTGGGACGATCTTTTAGGCTTTTTATAAATTTTTTGTGATTTTTTGGGTTTTGAAAAATTTTTTGCTTTTTTTTTTTTTGTTTTTTCTGATTTTTTGCTGATTTTTGGGATTTTTTGGGTCTGACCTGCAATCGAAATCTCCGTCCTGCCCCTCCAGGAAGCTCTGGAACTTTCAGGATTTTTTGGTTTGTTTTTTTTTTGGGATTTTGGTCTATTTTGGTCATTTTTTTCCATTTTTTCTCGGGGTTTTTTTACATTTCGAATATTTTGGATTTTGGGGGGAAATTTTTGCATTTTTTGGGGATTTTTGGGGCATTTTTTGGTGAAATTTTAGTGATTTTTTAAGGGATTTTGGTCCATTTTGGTAATTTTTTTCCATTTTTTCTTGGGGTTTTTTACACTTTGAATATTTGGGATTTTTTGGGGCAAAACTTTGGGATTTTTGTGGATTTTTTGGGCAAATTTTTGGGGTTTTTTTAAGGGATTTTGGTCTATTTTGGTCATTTTTTTCCTTTTTTAAAAAAATTTTTTACATTTTGAATATTTAGGATTTTTTGGGGCAGAATTTTGGGATTTTTTCTGGCGATTTTTTTCACGAATTTTGGTTTATTTCGATCATTTTTTAAAGGATTTCGGTGCATTTTGCTCAAATTTTGTCCTTTTTTTGGGAGGTTTTTTACAAATTGAATATTTTCGATTTTTTTGGGGTAAATTTTGGGATTTTTGGGTCTGACCTGCAATCGAAATCTCCGTCCTGCCCCTCCAGGAAGCTCTGGAACATTCGAGATTTTTTGGGATTTTTTTTTTTTAACTTTGGTAATTTTCTTCCTTTTTTTTTTTTTAGATTTTTTACATTTTGAATATTTGGGATTTTTTTGGGTAAAATTTTGGGATTTTTGTGGATTTTGATTTGATTTTTCAGTGATTTTTTTGGGGATTTTGGTCTATTTTGGTCATTTTTCTCCTTTTTTTAAAAAAATTTTTACATTTTGAATATTTAGGATTTTTTTGTGGAAATTTTGGGATTTTTGTGAATTTTTGGCGAATTTTGGGGTGTTTTTTTAAGGAGACTTTGGTCTATTTTGACCTTTTTTTAAAGGGATTTCGCTCATTTCTCATCGGATTTTTTTGGGGTTTTTTACGTTTTGGAATTTTGGGATTTTTTTGGGGTAAATTTTGGGATTTTTGGGTCTGACCTGTAGTCGAAATCTCCGTCCTGCCCCTCCAGGAAGCTCTGGAACATTCTGGTGGTGAATTCCAAGCGCAGTAATTCTCTCTCAGCCTCGTCAGGAATTTCTTCTTCTTCATCTTCATCTTCATCTTCCTCCTCCTCCTCTGGGGGAAAAAAAATAACAAATTTGAGAGAAAAAAATGGAAAAAATGGGAAAAAAAACCCCATAAAAATCCCCCCAAAAATCCCAGAAAAATTAAAAAAAAAATCACCCCAAAATCCTCAAAAAATCGCAAAAAAATCCCAGAAAAATAAAAAAAAAAATCCTATCAAAATCTTATCAAAATCCAAAAAAATTGCCATCAAAATCGCAAAAAAATCCCCCCAAAATTCCCCAAATAAAAAAAAATCCCCAAAAAACAAACAAAAAAAATCCAAAAAAATTGCCAAAAAATTGCCCCCAAAATTTAAAAAAAATCCCCAAAAAATCCCCCAAAAAATTCCCATCAAAATCCAAAAAAATCCCAAAAAATCCCCGAAAAATCCCCGAAAAATCCCCCAAAAAATAAAAAAAAATCCCCAAAAAATCAAAAAAATTTCCCAAAAAAATCCCAAAAAATTCCATTAAAAAGAAAACAAATCCAACCCCAAAAAATCCCCAAATATCAAAAAAAATCCCCAAAAATTCCCCAAAAATCCCCCAAAAAATCAAAGGAATCCCAAATAATCCCAAAAAATCCCTTTAAAAATAAAAAAAAATCCCCCCAAAAATACCCAAATATTCCCAAAAAATCCCCAAAAATTCCCAAAAAATCCCCCAAAAAATTCCATTAAAAAAAACCAAATCCAACCCCAAAAAATCCCCCCAAAAAATCCCCAAAAATCCCAAAAAAATCCCAAAAAATCCCCAAAAATCCCCCAAAACTTCCATTCAAAACCACCAAAATCCCCCAAAATCTCCTAAATTTCCCCCAAAAAATCCCAAAATCCAAAAAAAATCCCCAAAAATCCAAAAAAATCCCCAAAAATCCCCCAAAACTTCCAATTAAAACCACCAAAATCCCCCAATATCCCCTAAATTTCCCCCAAAAGATCCCAAAAAAATCCCAAAATCCAAAAAAATTCCCAAAAAATCCCAAAAAATTAAAAAAAAATCCCAAAAAATTCCCAAAAAATCCCAACAAATCCCCAAAAAATCCCCCAAAATTCAAAAAAAATCCCCAAAAATCCCCAAAAATCCCAAAAAAATCTCCAAAAAATCCCCAAAAATCCCCCAAAAATCCCCAAAAATCCAAAAAAAATCCCAAAAAAATCCCCCAAAAAATCCCAAAAAATTCCATTAAAGAAAAAACCAAATCCAACCCCAAAAAATCCCAAAAATTCCCAAAAAACCCCAAAAAATTCCCAAAAAATCCCCAAAAATTCCCAAAAAATCTCCAAAAAATCCCCAAAAAATCCCCAAAAATCCCCAAAAAATTCCATTTAAAACCACCAAAATCCCCCAAAATTCCACAAAAAGCCCAAAATCCCAAATCCAAACCCCAAAATTCCCAAAAAATCCCCAAAAATTCCCAAAAAATTCCCCAAAAATTCCCAAATTTCCCATACCTGGTGCAGCGTCTCCCACGGAGCTGAGCAGCAACTCTCGCAGCATTTGTGCTCCCGGGGCCATTTGGGGACAAACTTCGGCAATTTTGGGGTGAATTTTGGGGATTTTGGGGTCAATTTGGGGAATTTTGGGGTCACAGCCCAAAAAATCTCATCCAAAATCTCTTTGAAAAATCCCAAAAATAACCAAATCCCATCAAAATACACCAAAATCCCATAAAAATCCAAGGAAAATTATATAAAAATCCAATAAAAATCCCAAAAAAATCCCCCAAAAAATCCCAAAAAATCCCCAAAAAACAAAAAAAATCCCCCCAAAAAAAATTCCCGTCAAAATTCCATCAAAATCCAAAAAAATCCCCCAAAAATCCCCAAAAATTACCAAAAAATCCCCCAAAAAATCAAAGGAATCCCAAATAATCCCAAAAAATCCCTTTAAAAATAAAAAAAAAATCCCCCAAAAAATCCCCCAAAAATCCCCAAAAATTACCAAAAAATCCCCCAAAAAATCAAAGGAATCCCAAATAATCCCAAAAAATCCCCCCAAAAATCCAAAAAAAATCCATTAAAAAAAAATCAAATCCAACCCCATAAAATCCCCCAAAAAATTCCCCAAAAATCCAAAAAAATCCCCAAAAATCCCCCAAAACTTCCAATTAAAACCACCGAAATCCCCCAAAATCCCCTAAATTTCCCCCAAAAAATCCCAAAATCCCCAAAAATTCCCAAAAAATTAAAAAAAATCCCAAAAAATCCCCAAAAAATCCCAAAAAATCCCCAAAAAAGCCCCCAAAATTCCCAAAAATTCCCAAAAAATCCCAAAAATTCCATTTAAAACCACCAAAATCCCTTAAGTTTCCCCAAAAAAATCCCAAAAAATCCCAAATTCCCCAAAAATTCCCCAAAAATTCCCAAAAATTCCCAAATTTCCCATACCTGGTGCAGCGTCTCCCACGGAGCTGAGCAGCAACTCTCGCAGCATTTGTGCTCCCGGGGCCATTTGGGGACAAATTTCGGCAATTTCGGGAGAAATTTTGGAAATTTTGGGGTTTGGGGGAATTTCGGGGTCTCCCAGGAGGTTTTTGGGGTAATTTTGGGGAATTTTGGGATAATTTTGGGGATTTTTGGGGAATTTTTGGGATTTTTGGGGGAATTTTGGGGAATTTCGGGGTCTCCCAGGAGGTTTTTGGGACAATTTTGGGAATTTTTGGGGTAATTTTGGGAATTTTTGGGGTGAATTTGGGGATTTTCGGGGTCTCCGAGGAGGTTTTTGGGGTAATTTTGGGGATTTTTGGGATAATTTTGGGGAATTTTGGGGGAATTTTGGGGATTTTGGAACCTCCCGATGTAATGGTGGAAGAGCGCCGGAGATCGGAGCCTCATCTGCTCCTCGCTGAAATATTCTCCTTCTGGGAGAGAAAAATGAGAAAATTTGGTTAGAATCACAAAAAAAATCCTGAAAAATAAAAAACCCTGAATAAAATCCATCAACATTTTAAAAAATCCCAAAAAATCCCCCAAAAATGCCAATAAAATCCCCAAAAATCCCAATAAAATCCCAATAAAATGCCAATAAAATGCCAATAAAATGCCAATAAAATCCTAATAAAATCTTTAAAAATCCCAATAAAGCCTCATCTGCTCCTCGCTGAAATATTCACCTTCTGGGAGAAAAATGAGAAAATTCGGTCAGAATCACAAAAAATTCGGTCAGAATCCCAAAAAAATCCCCAAAAAATCCTGAAAAATAAAAAAAAATCTGTCAGAATTGAAAAAAATCCCCAAAAAATCCCCCCCCCAAAAAAAAAAAATCCCAAAAAATCCCCAAAAATAAAAAAAAATCCCCAAAAATCCCCAAAAATAAATTAAAAAAAAAAAAAAACAAAATAAAAAAAAATTTTAAAAATCCCAAAAATCCCAAAAAAATCCCCAAAAAATCCCAATAAAGCCTCATCTGCTCCTCGCTGAAATATTCACCTTCTGGGAGAGGAAAAGGAGAAAATTTGGTTAGAATCACAAAAAATTCGGTCAGAATCCCAAAAAAATCCTGAAAAATAAAAATACCCCGAATAAAATCCATCAATGTTGAAAAAAAACCCAAAAAATCCCCAAATAATCCCAAAAAATCGGTCAGAATCCCAAAAAAAAATCCCCAAAAAATCCCGAAAAATAAAAAAAAATTGCAATAAAATCCATCAATGTTTTAAAAAAACCCAAAAAATCCCCAAAATAATCCCAAAAAATTGGTCAGAATCCCCAAAAAAATCCCCCAAAAATCCTGAAAAATTAAAAAAACCTGAATAAAATCCATCAATGTTTTAAAAAAACCCAAAAAATCCCCAAAATAATCCCAAAAAATCGGTCAGAATCCCAAAAAAAATCCCAAAAAATTCCGAAAAATTAAAAAAACCTGAATAAAATCCATCAATGTTTTAAAAAAACCCAAAAAATCCCCAAAATAATCCCAAAAAATCGGTCAGAATCCCAAAAAAAATCCCCAAAAATTCCGAAAAATTAAAAAAACCTGAATAAAATCCATCAATGTTTTAAAAAAACCCAAAAAATCCCCAAAATAATCCCAAAAAATTGGTCAGAATCCCAAAAAAAATCCCCCAAAAAATCCCAAAAAAATTAAAAAAATTGCAATAAAATCCATCGTTGAAAAAAATCCCAAAAAAATCCCCAAATAATCCCAAAAAATCGGTTAGAATCCAAAAAAAATCCCCAAAAAATCCCGAAAAATAAAAAAAATTGCAATAAAATCCATCAATGTTGAAAAAAATCCAAAAAAAATCCCCAAAATAATCCCAGAAAATACAAAAAAAAATCCCCAAAAAATCCCAATAAAGCCTCATCTGCTCCTCGCTGAAATATTCACCTTCTGGGAGAGGAAAATGAGAAAATTTGGTTAGAATCACAAAAAATTCAGTCAGAATCCCAAAAAAATCCTGAAAAATAAAAATACCCCGAATAAAATCCATCAATGTTGAAAAAAATCCCAAAAAATCCCCAAATAATCCCAAAAAATCCCCCAAAAATTCGGTCAGAATCCCAAAAAAAATCCCCAAAAAATCCCGAAAAATTTAAAAAAATTGCAATAAAATCCATCAATATTTTTAAAAATCCCAGAAAATCCCAAAATAATCCCAAAAAATCGGTCAGAATCCCAAAAAGAATCCCCAAAAAATCCCGAAAAATTAAAAAAACCTGAATAAAATCCATCAATGTTTTTAAAAATCCCAGAAAATCCCCAAAATAATCCCAAAAAATTGGTCAGAATCCAAAAAAAATCCCCCAAAAAATCCCGAAAAATTTAAAAAAATTGCAATAAAATCCATCGTTGAAAAAAATCCCAAAAAAATCCCCAAATAATCCCAAAAAATCGGTCAGAATCCCCCAAAAAATCCCCAAAAAATCCTGAAAAATAAAAAAAAATTGCAATAAAATCCATCAATGTTGAAAAAAATCCCAGAAAATCCCAAAATAATCCCAAAAAATCGGTCAGAATCCAAAAAAAATCCCCCAAAAATCCCGAAAAATAAAAAAAACCTGAATAAAATCCATCAATGTTTTAAAAAAACCCAAAAAATCCCCAAAATAATCCCAAAAAATTGGTCAGAATCCCCAAAAAAATCCCAAAAAATCCCGAAAAATTAAAAAAACCTGAATAAAATCCATCAATGTTTTAAAAAAACCCAAAAAATCCCCAAAATAATCCCAAAAAATTGGTCAGAATCCAAAAAAAATCCCCCAAAAAATCCCGAAAAATTTAAAAAAATTGCAATAAAATCCATCGTTGAAAAAAATCCCAAAAAAATCCCCAAATAATCCCAAAAAATCGGTCAGAATCCCCCAAAAAATCCCCAAAAAATCCTGAAAAATAAAAAAAAATTGCAATAAAATCCATCAATGTTGAAAAAAATCCCAGAAAATCCCAAAATAATCCCAAAAAATCGGTCAGAATCCCCCAAAAAATCCCCAAAAAATCCCAAAAAATAAAAAAAAATTGCAATAAAATCCATCAATGTTGAAAAAAACCCAAAAAATCCCCAAAATAATCCCAAAAAATTGGTCAGAATCCCCAAAAAAATCCCAAAAAATCCCGAAAAATTAAAAAAACCTGAATAAAATCCATCAATGTTGAAAAAAATCCAAAAAAATCCCAAAAAAATCCAAATAAATCGGTCAGAATCCCCAAAAAAATCCCAAAAAATCCTGAAAAATTAAAAAAACCTGAATAAAATCCATCAATGTTTTAAAAAAACCCAAAAAATCCCCAAAATAATCCCAAAAAATTGGTCAGAATCCAAAAAAAATCCCCCAAAAAATCCCAAAAAATTTAAAAAAATTGCAATAAAATCCATCGTTGAAAAAAATCCCAAAAAAATCCCCAAATAATCCCAAAAAATCGGTCAGAATCCCCCAAAAAATCCCCAAAAAATCCTGAAAAATAAAAAAAAATTGCAATAAAATCCATCAATGTTGAAAAAAATAAAAAAAAATCCCCAAATAATCCCCAAAAAATCGGTCAGAATCCCCCAAAAAATCCCCAAAAAATCCCAAAAAATAAAAAAAAATTGCAATAAAATCCATCAATGTTGAAAAAAAACCAAAAAAATCCCCAAAAAATCCCCAAAAAATCCCCAAAAAATCCCCAAAAAATCCCAGAAAATACCAAAAAAAATTGGTCAGAATCCCAAAAAATAATAATAAAAAAAAAAAAATTCCCCAAAATCCATCACAGTCCCAAAAGAATCCCCAAAAAATCAGTCAGAATTCCCAAAAAATAAAAACCAAAAAATTCAAAAAAAAAAATCTGTCAGAATTCCCCCCAAAAAATCCCAAAAAAGTCCCAAAAAAAATCCTGAAAAAATCTGTCAGAATCCCCAAAAAAATGTTTTAAAAAATCCCCAAAAAATTCCCCAAATTCCCCTGAACTCAACCACGCCCCTCCCCCAAATTTTGGGGAAATTTTGGGGAAATTTTGGGGATGTTTTGGGGATATTTTTGGGGACCCCTCCCCCCAAATTTTGGGAATATTTTGGGGCCCCTTCCCCCCCAAATTTTGGGAATATTTTGGGGCCCCTCCCCCCAAATTTTGGGGATATTTTGGGGCCCCTCCCCCCAAATTTTGGGAATATTTTGGGGCCCCTCCCCCCAAATTTTGGGAATATTTTGGGGCCACTGCCCCCAAATTTTGGGAATATTTTGGGGACCTCCCCCCAAATTTTTGGGATATTTTTTGGATATTTTGGGGCTATTTTCAAATCATTCCTCCCAAATTTTGGGGATATTTTTTGGATATTTTTTGGATATTTTTGGGATATTTTTTAGATATTTTTGGGATTATTTTTGGATATTTTTGGGATTTTTTTTGATATTTTGGGGCTATTTTAGAACCCCTCCTCCCAAATTTTGGGACTATTTTGGGGATATTTTTTGGGGACCTCCTCCCAAATTTTGGAGATATTTTTGAGATATTTTGGAGATATTTTGGAGATGTTTCCAGGCCCCTCCCCCCAAATTTTTGGGGATATTTTTGGGATATTTTGGGGACCCCTCCCCACAAATATTTGGGCAATTTTCGGGCCCCTCCCCCCAAATTTTGGGCTATTTTGGGGCTCCTCCCCCCAAATTTTTGGGACATTTTCAGGCCACTCCCCCCAAATTTTGGGGATATTTTGGGTCCCCTCCCCCCAAATTTTGGAGATATTTTTTGGATATTTTGGGGCTATTTTCAAATCATTCCTCCCAAATTTTGGGGATATTTTGGGAATATTTTGGGGACCCTTCCCCCCACATTTTGGGGATATTTTGGGAATATTTTGGGGCCCCTCCCCCCACATTTTGGGGATATTTTAGGGATATTTTGGACCCCTCCCCCCAAATTTTTTGGCTATTTTTGGGGACCTCCCCCCAAATTTTTGGTATATTTTGGAAATATTTTGGGGCCCCTCCCCCCAAATTTTCGGGATATTTTTGGGATATTTTTAGGATATTTTTGGGATCTTTTTGGGATCTTTTGGGGATCTTTTCAGGCCCCTCCCCCCAAATTTTGGGGATATTGTTTGGATATTATTTGGATATTTTTTGAATATTTTTTTGATATTTTTGGGATATTTTTAGGATATTTTTGGGATATTTTGGGGATACTTTTGGGATATTTTCAGGCCACTCCCCCCAAATTTTGGGGATATTTTTTGGATATTTTTGGGATAATTTTGGGATATTTTTTGGATATTTTTGGGATAATTTTGGGATATTTTTTAGATATTTTTGGGATTATTTTTGGATATTTTTGGGATTTTTTTTGATATTTTGGGGCTATTTTCGAACCCCTCCTCCCAAATTTTGGGGATCTTTTGGGGATATTTTGGGGACCCTCTCCCCAAATTTTGGAGATATTTTGGAGATATTTTGGGGATATTTTCAGGCCACTCCCCCCAAATTTTTGGGGATATTTTTTGGGATATTTTGGGGACCCCTCCCCACAAATTTTTGGGCAATTTTCGGGCCCCTCCCCCCAAATTTTGGGCTATTTTCGGGCCCCTCCCCCCAAATTTTTGGGCTATTTTGGGTCCCCTCCCCCCAAATTTTTGGGATATTTCTTGGATATTTTGGGGCTATTTTCAAATCATTCCTCCCAAATTTTGGGGATATTTTGGGAATATTTTGGGGCCCCTCCCCCCAAATTTTCTGGATATTTTTTGGATATTTTGGGGATATTTTTGGGATATTTTTGGGATATTTTGGGGATATTTTTGGGATATTTTTGGGATATTTTTGGGATCTTTTGGGGATATTTTTGGGATATTTTGGGGATATTTTTGGGATATTTTTGGGATATTTTTGGGATCTTTTGGGGATATTTTTGGGATATTTTGGGGATATTTTTGGGATATTTTTGGGATATTTTTGGGATATTTTGGGGATATTTTTGGGATATTTTTGGGATATTTTTGGGATCTTTTGGGGATATTTTCAGGCCCCTCCCCCCAAAGTTTGGGGATATTTTTTGGATATTTTTTGGGATATTTTTTGGATATTTTTGGGATCTTTTGGAGATATTTTTGGGCCACTCCCCCCAAATTTTGGGGATATTTTTTGGATATTTTTTGGATATTTTTGGGATATTTTTTGGATATTTTTTGGATATTTTGGGGATATTTTTGGGATATTTTCAGACCACTCCCCTCAAATTTTGGGGATATTTTTTGGATATTTTTTGGATATTTTTGGGATATTGTTTGGATTTTTTTTGGATATTTTTGGGATATTTTTTAGATATTTTTGGGATTTTTTTTTTATATTTTTGGGATTTTTTTTTTATATTTTGGGGCTATTTTCGAACCCCTCCTCCCAAATTTTGGGGATCTTTTGGGGATATTTTGGGGACCCTCTCCCCAAATTTTGGAGATATTTTGGAGATATTTTGGAGATATTTTGGGGATATTTTCAGGCCACTCCCCCCAAATTTTTGGTATATTTTGGAAATATTTTGGGGCCCCTCCCCCCAAATTTTCTGGATATTTTTGGGATATTTTTAGGATATTTTTGGGATATTTTTGGGATCTTTTGGGGATCTTTTCAGGCCCCTCCCCCCAAATTTTGGGGAAATTGTTTGGATATTATTTGGATATTTTTTGATTTTTTTTTTATATTTTTGGGATATTTTTAGGATATTTTTGGGATATTTTGGGGATACTTTTGGGATATTTTCAGGCCACTCCCCCCAAATTTTGGGGATATTTTTTGGATATTTTTGGGATAATTTTGGGATATTTTTTGGATATTTTGGGGATATTTTTGGGATATTTTTGGGATATTTTTGGGATATTTTAGGGATATTTTTGGGATATTTTTTGGAATATTTTTGGAATATTTTTGGGATATTTTGGGGATATTTTTGGGGATATTTTTGGGATATTTTGGGATATTTTAGGGATATTTTTGGGATATTTTTTGGAATATTTTTGGAATATTTTTTTGATATTTTGGGGCTATTTTCAAACCCCTCCCCCCACATTTTAGGGATATTTTGGGGATATTTTTTGGATATTTTGGGGATTTTTTTTTGATATTTTGGGGCTATTTTCAAACCCCTCCCCCCACATTTTAGGGATATTTTGGGGATATTTTCAGGCCCCTCCCCCCAAATTTTGGGGATATTTTTGGGATATTTTCGGGCCCCTCCCCCCATATTTTCGGGGATATTTTGGGGATATTTTGGGGACCCCTCCCCCCAAATTTTGGGGATTTTTTGGGGCCCCTCGCCCACCTCGGAGCAGCTCCCTGAGGGCGGCGAATCGGCGATTGCGCAGTTGGGTGTGGCCGGGGGGGGCGGCGCGGGAGAATTTGGGGACCCCCCCGGAGCTTTTGGGGCTCCCCCCGAAATTTTGGGAAGCTCCCGGGAAGGCTCGGGAGAGTCTGAGGCCATTTCGGGTCCTGAAAAAGACAAAACAAAAAAAAGGGAGAGATTAGAAAAATTTAAAAAATTGGAGGGGTCCCAAAAAAAATCCCGAAAAATAATAAAAAAAAATCCCCCCAAAAAATCCCCAAAAATCCCCTAAAAATCCTAAAAAAAATACCAAACCCCCCCCCCCAAAAAAAAAAAAATTTCCCAAAAAATCGCCAAAAAATTTTAAAAAACTCAAAAAATCCCCAAAAAACCCCCCAAAAAATTAAAAAAAATTCCCAAAAAATCCCCAAAAAATAAAAAAATCCCCAAAAAATCCTCCAAAAAAATCCCAAAAAATCCCTCCCAAAATCCCCAAAAAATCTCCAAAAAATCCCAAAAAATCCCCCAAAAAATCCCAAAAAATCCCTCCAAAAATCCCCAAAAAATCCCCAAAATATCCCCAAAAAAATCTCCAAAAATCAAAAAAAAATCCCAAAAAATCCCCCCAAAAAATCGCCAAAAAATCCCAAAAAATAAAAAAAATTCCCAAAAATCAAAAAAAAATGCCCCCAAAAATTCGCAAAAAAAATCCCAAAAAAAAAAAAAAATCCCAAAAAAGTTCCCAAAAAATTTTTTAAAATCCCAAAAAATCCCAAAAATGGGAGAGGCCAAAAACTGGGGGAGCCCAAAATTGGGGGAACCCAAAAATGGGGGAGCCAAAAAATGGGAAAACTCAAAAAATGAGGGGGTCCCTAAAAAATTGGGAGGGTCTGAAAAATTGGGAGACCCCAAAAAAATGGGAGAGTCCTAAAAAATTTGGAATTTTGAGGAAAGCCAAAAATGGGAGAATCCCAAAATTGGGGGACCCCAAAAAATGGGGGAACCCCAAAAATGGGAGAGGCCAAAAATGGGAGATTCCAAAAATTGGGGGACCCCAAAAATGGGAGAGTCCAAAATTGGGGGGGGTCCTAAAAAATTGGGACCCCAAAAATGGGGGGGGGGGGGTCCTAAAAAATTGGGGAACCCAAAATTGGAGGAGCCCAGAATTGGAGGAGCCCAAAAATGGGGAGGACACCCAAAAATGGGAGGGGTCCTAAAAAATTGGGACCCCAAAAATGGGGGGGAGATCCCAAAAAAAATGGGGGAACCCAAAAATTAGGATCCCCAAAAATTGGGGAGTCCTAAAAAATTGGAATTTTGGGGAAAGCCAAAAATGGGAGAATCCCAAAATTGGGGGACCCCAAAAAATGGGGGAACCCCAAAAATGGGAGAGCCCCAAAAATGGGAAAACCCAAAAATTGGGGGACCCCAAAAATGGGAGAGTCCAAAATTGGGGGGCTCCTAAAAAATTGGGGACCCCAAAAATGGGGGGGGGGGGGTGGTCCTAAAAAATTGGGGAACCCAAAATTGGAGGAGCCCAGAATTGGAGGAGCCCAAAAATGGGGAGGACACCCAAAAATGGGAGGGGTCCTAAAAAATTGGGACCCCAAAAATGGGGGGGAGATCCCAAAAAAATGGGGGAACCCAAAAATTAGGATCCCCAAAAATTGGGGAGTCCTAAAAAATTGGAATTTTGGGGAAAGCCAAAAATGGGAGAATCCCAAAATTGGGGGACCCCAAAAAATGGGGGAACCCCAAAAATGGGAGAGCCCCAAAAATGGGAAAACCCAAAAATTGGGGGACCCCAAAAATGGGAGAGTCCAAAATTGGGGGGCTCCTAAAAAATTGGGACCCCAAAAATGGGGGGGGGGGGTGGTCCTAAAAAATTGGGGAACCCAAAATTGGAGGAGCCCAGAATTGGAGGAGCCCAAAAATGGGGAGGACACCCAAAAATGGGAGGGGTCCTAAAAAATTGGGACCCCAAAAAATGGGGGAGACCCCAAAAATGAGGATCCCCAAAAATTGGGGGAACCCAAAAAATAGGAGAACCTAAAAATGGAGAGAGAGTCCTAAAAAATTGGGAGGGTCTCAAAAATTGGGGGGAGACCCCAAAAAAATGGGGCGGGGGAGATCCCAAAAATTGGGGGACCCCCAAAAATGGGGAGTCCTAAAAATATGGAATTTTGGGGAAAGCCAAAAATGGAAGAATCCTAAAATTGGGGAACTCCAAAAATGGGAGAGCCCAAAAATGGGAGAGGCCAAAAATGGGGGAACCAAAAAAATGGGAAAACCCAAAAAATTGGGGGGAGACCCAAAAAAATGGGGGACCCCAAAAAATGGGGGAGTCTTAAAAAATTGGGAGAGTCTGAAAAATTGGGGAAAGCTCAAAATGGGAGAGGCCAAAAAATGGGAAAGTCCAAAAATTGGGGGGGTCCTAAAAAATTGGGACCCCAAAAATGGGGGGGAGATCCCAAAAAAATGGGGGAACCCAAAAATTAGGATCCCCAAAAATTGGGGAGTCCTAAAAAATTGGAATTTTGGGGAAAGCCAAAAATGGGAGAATCCCAAAATTGGGGGACCCCCAAAAAAATGGGGGAACCCCAAAAATGGAGAGCCCCAAAAATGGGAAAACCCAAAAATTGGGGGAACCCAAAAAAGGGAGAACCTAAAAATGGGAGGGGGGTCCTAAAAAATTAGGAGGGTCTGAAAAAATGGGGGGAGACCCCAAAAAAAATGGGGCGGGGGGGATCCCAAAAATTGGGGGACCCCAAAAATGGGAGAGGCCAAAAAATGGAGGAACCCAAAAATGGGGGAAGCCCAAAAAGAAGAGGTCGCGAGAATGGGTGGGGCTCCCTAAAAAGGGTTGGGAGAGACCCCAAAACTCTAAAAAAAGGGGGGGAGAGACCCCTCAGGGGACCCCAAACCCCTCGGGAATTTGGGGAGGGGTCTCGATCCCCGCGGGATCCCCAAAATCTCAGCCGGGACCCCAAAATTCCACACGGGACCCCAAAATTCCTCCCGGGACCCCGAAGGCCTCAGTGAGGCCTGAAGGCCCAACCGCGACCCCCGGGCCGGGAGAGGCTCCTGCGACCCCAAAACTGCCCCAAAACCCCTTCGGGACCCCCAAAATCTTCTCGGGGACCCCAAAATCTTCTTGGAGACCCCAAAATTTCCCCCAGAACACCCAAAAATCTCCCCGGACCCCAAAATTCCTCCCGGGACCCCCGAAGGCCTCAGCGAAGCCTGAAGGCACAACCGTGAGACCCCCGGGCCCGGAGAGGCTCCTGGGACCCCAAAATCCTCTCGGGGAGCACCAGAATCCTCTCAGGGACCCCAAAATCCTCTCGGGGACCCGAAAATTTTCCCCGGGACCCCCAAAATCAGCGCCGGTACCCCAAAAACTTCCTCGCGGTTCCGCCCGGCCCCGTTTCGCTGCGACACCGCCGGCACAGCCTCACGGCGTGCGTCGGGTGCGTCGCGACGTCACTTCCGGTGAGCAAACATCGGCTTCGCTCGAAGGTTCCGCGGTGTTTTGGTTCCGCGCCCGGGAGCCAAAATCCCAAAAATCTCCAAAAAAGTTCCCAAAACTGCCCCCAAAATCTCCCAAAAAAAACCCCCAAAAATACCCCAAACCTCCCCCAAAATACCCAAAACTCCCCCACCAAAAAAACTCCCAAAAAATCCCCAAAACTCCCCCCAAAAAAACCCCAAAAATCTCCCCAAAAACCCCAAAACCTCCCAAAACTCCCCGAAAAAATCCCCAAAAAAACCCAAAAATCTCCCCAAAAATCCCCTAAACTCCTCCCAAAAATACCCAGAACCTCCCAAAAATACCCCAAAAATATCCCAAAACTCCCAATACCCAAAACCTCCCAAAAACCCCCAAAAATCTCCCAAAAAACCTCAAACCTCCCCCCAAAAATACCCAGAAAACCACAGAAATCTCCCAAAATCCCTCAAAATCCCCAAAACCTCCCAAAAAAAACCCCCAATATCTCCCCCCAAAATTAAAAAAAAAATTCCCAAAAAAATCCCCCAAAACTCCGCCCAAAAAAAACCCAAAAATCTCCCAAAAAACCCCCAAATCCCCCCCAAAAATACCCGAAATCTCCCCCCAAAAAATAGCCCCAAAAAATCACCCCAAAACTCCCCCCCAAAAAACCCCAAAAATCTCCCAAAAAATCCCCAAAACTCCCCCCCAAAATCTCCCCAAAATCCCCAAAATTCCCCAAAAACTGAGGCCACTGCAGGAAAAGGAATTTTATATTTGGGGTAAAAATGGGGAAGGGTCCCTGGGGGGGGCTCTGCCCTTTGGGGGGGTCCCTTTAATTTGGGGGGGGGTCCCAGGGCTGTCCCTTCATTTTGGGGAGGGGTCCCACAATGCCCGAGTACCTTCGGGGGTCTCCCTTTATTTTGGGGAGGGGTCTCAGAGGTTTCCCTTTAATTTGGGGAGGGGTCCCAGGGGGTCCCAATACCTTTTGGGGGAGTCCCTTCAATTTGGGGAGGGGTCCCCACAATGCCCCAGTACCATTGGGGGAGTCCCTTTATTTTGGGGAGGGGTCTCAGTACCTTTGGGGGTCTCCCTTCAATTTGGGGAGGGGTCTCATTATTTTTGGAAGGGTCCCAGAGGTTTCCCTTAATTTGGGGAGGGGTCCCAGGACTGTCCCTTTATTTGGGGAGGGGTCCCAGGGCTGTTCCTTTAATTTGGGGAGGGGGTCTCAGAGGTTTCCCTTCATTTTGGGGAGGGGTCCCAGGGGGTCCCAGTACCTTTGGGGGTCTCCCTTTAATTTGAGGAGGGGTCCCAGAA